>JAGFPH010001266.1:6077-20137 GCA_018207615.1 Philaenus spumarius
AAACTACCGAACGGATTGGAATGAAATTTGGTATGTAGCTTCCTCTAGGGCCATAGGTGCTCACTAAGAAAGGGTTTGAAAAAATTCGAAATTTTAGGGGGGGTTTGGAGGGATCAAAGTTGTTAAAAAACGATTTCTTCAAAACTACCGAATGGATTAGAATGAAATTTGGTATGTAGCTTCCTCTAGGGCCATAGGCGATCACCAAGAAAGGGTTTGAAAAAAATTCGAAATTTTAGGGGGGTTTGGGGATCAAAGTTATTAAATCACGATTTCTTCAAAACTACCGAACGGATTGGAATGCAATTTGGTATGTAGCTTCCTCTAGGGCCATAGGTGCTCACTAAGAAAGGGTATGAAAACTTTCGAAATTTTAGGAAATGTTTGGAGGGTCAAAGTTACTAAAGTCATAATTTCAGATCTTTTATTATTATGACAATAGTGCTTTTATTATTTACGATCTATATACATAAAAGCCAAATACCACTCACTGACTGAACACTTAAAAAGATTACAATTACGTTAAAAAGACTGAAAATACCAACCACCATGGGCAACGCCGTACGGGTCAGCTAGTCTATATATATATAAAAGCCAAATACCACTCACTCACTGACTCATCACGAAATCTCAAAAACTACAGAACGGATTAGAACGAAATTTTGTACGTAGCTTCCTCTAACGCCATAGGTACTCACTAAGAAAGAGTTTTAAAAAATTCAAAATCTTAGGGGGGGTTTGAGGGGTCAAAGTTACTAAATCACGATTTCTCCAAAACTACCAAACGGATTGGAATGAAATTTGGTATGTAACTTCCTCTAGGGCCATAGGTGCTTGCTAAGGAAGGGTTTCAAAAAATTCGAAATTTTAGGGGGTTTGGTGGGTCAAAGTTACTAAAAAAAACCCCAAAAATACATAGTACAATATATTTTTATTGATATATTTCTTTTTGTTAATATAAATTTAACTTTTATTTCTCTATCGATCCATGCAAATCCGGATCGGGGAATCTATCTATATATTTTGCTGCCTCGATCTAAAATTACCATAATTTGTCACATTTATTTCACCAAAATAATTATGCAAAAACGAAGCATTGCCGGGTCAGCTAGTAATATTATAAAACAAAACTTGTCCCTCTTGAACTTCTAGTTGGGAGCCCGCCTAAAATTATTTATATTCTAACATTGGACTTTAGGATCTACCTGACAAGTCAAAATAATGAATTACTGTACTTCAAAATTCATCACTATTACCGATCAACTTCAAAGGCCGGAAAAAAGTTAAAAGCTCAGTGTGTAAAAACAAAGAACAGGGGCATTAATCACAGTGAGCTTATGGCGTGACACTTACTGGAAAATTATTTGTTCATATGGGGAACAATTGCATGCCCCCAACTCCTACCACAAAGAAAGTGCAGTGTGCAGCCTCAAGACCATTATAGAGGGAACTTGATAAATTATTTTGGTATGCTGACTAGCAATCTAATATAAATTAAGTATTGTAACCTAACTTCCGTTTCTCCATTGAAACAAAAATTTCGTGCAGAAAAATCAGAAGTGTTGAACTTAAACTTTCCCATCAATCTATTAGTAGTCTTTTCATGCCCAGTTTATAGCCCAACCAATAAAGATTTTTTCAAGTTATTGAATTTAACAGCAAGCGGCATCTACTGTGACTTTTAGGGTAGCACGGAGGTATGTGAAATACAAAAACTATCAGGCAAGGAGCTTTTGCACATTTTTTATAAACAAAATTTAAGTTTTTTCGGGTTTTTCGTTGATATTATAAAAAGTTATGGATGGATCAAGATACCTCCGTTGGGATATCTATAGAGAATTAAAAAACCTACAAAATGTTTTTATAGACCCCAATCGGGTCATTTTTCAGCGAGAAAAGTAAGGAAAATGCTTAAAAATTACCATTTTCAAAAATTCATATCTCTGTTAATTTACAATATTAGAGGCAGATTTTTTGGAAAATTATCGTTTATTATGTGTACTTCAAACAGGCGGAATAATACATTTGTGGCATTAATAATTTTTCCACAATTACAGTATAAACAATTTAGGCATAATGCACCTGAATGACCCGATTTAAATTTACAAACGGATTCTGAAAGTAGACATTAAAACCTACAATTCTTATATCTTTGATTTTTGAATAAGGTTGATAAAATATGATAAAAATGCTTCCGAACTTAGCATGAAACACGTAAATTTTCGACTGACGGCGAGATACACATCAGGCTCTCCTCCTCCTCAGCCACTTGCTGTTAAATTCAATAGTAAAATTAGCCTTATTTTTTTGCACTATTGACTGGGCTATTATATGAAAACTGTAATGTCAGTATTCAGGTGAAGCTTGTGCAAGTCGGCTGAAATTTGATATCTAACTAACTTTCTTCATTATTATGGCTTGTGCTAAATATTGTTTGATTACTCTAATTTAAGTGTTAAACATTTTTTTAAATGATTTTGACCAATTTATTAAATTTTAAAACAATCATATTTATCAGAATTTTGAGGGGAATTTTTTTTGGCGATTACAATAATTTTTCCATCTTTACTTTGTGTACCAAAAAGTAAAAAAGAATAAGTAGGCCTACTCGTATTTTGCAATATTTTATTTTAGAGACATTGCAAATAATGTTTACAGTTTTAAACAATCACAAACATAAAAATATTCGGAAAATTTCAAATTCACAAATTAGAATGCGAATTTCTGTTCAGAAATAATAACTCTGAAAAATTTCACTAATTGTGTCTACTTTCACTATTAGGGTGAAATGGGGTAAGTGGGGCCATGGGGCAAGTGAAGCCAGTAGCTGCCACAGCCTTTGAAATAATGATTTCAGTAAAAAGGTGGCAGCACATGGTTTTTTAGGATGTTTTCTAACATATTTCACTTTGATAATCACTTTCAGTGAACAAACCGTATTTTTTTCATGCATTCAAAAAAAAACCTTACGTTTCACAACCGAATGGAAGTGCATGACTCACCGCTGATTACAAAGACCTAGATTAAAAGTTGTAAGTGTTTCTGGTAGTTTTTATGTATAGATTCAGCCTGTATGAGCCATTCTGCTCAATAATGCATATTTAAAAAAATATGACGGTGACCTCACTTACCCCATCAATTTTTGTCATGGGGCAAGTGGAGCCACAGAGCTTGAGGTAACTGCAGCCAGTAAAGAAACCGTAATTTTTTGGATTTTAAAGCACGTATCTTACTTATATTAATGTTTTGATCCTTTTATTTTGCTTTTATAATATCATTTACCTCCTACAACCTACAGTAAAAAAACAAGTTGGTTAATAAATAGTAATAAGGTGTCTAAGTGTATTTTTTAATGGAAAAAAATGTTAAGAGTGAATTTTAGTTAAATAGGAAAGGATCATAATCATTATTCTGGCTGTACAAGTGTGTAAATTGGTTTGATTAACAGAAACAACATTTTAACTTTAATTTAAAAAGATATTTTCAAACAAAATGTTATTAAAATCATGCCCAAGAGGTCGGAGAAGAATAACAAACACGTAAGTACATTAATAAGTTGTTATTTTAATCAAATTTAGTTTCTTTCAAATTTCACCGATTTTTGCGATGCCGTGTTCTTTAACGCGAAAAATGTCATAACTCCTAAAAAATTATGATATCTCAATGATTTAAAAACTGCCTGAATCAGTGAAAAGTGGACTGTAATCCTTTGCCCTATTACTGCTCTAGGCATGTTTTAATAGGAAACTCAGGCCTTGGCTGCACTTACCCCGATCGCTGGGGCCACACGACATGGTCAACAAAAAAATGTTCAACAAAAACACTACATAATTTAAAAGATGTACTACATCACTCAATACCCAACATAACAAAGATAAGGCATGCCAAATTTCATTAATTTACGTTAAATGATAACTTGATAAATTCAGTTCAAAGTTGAACTATGCAAAAACGTGACCCCACTTCACCCTATATTAAATTGAATAATTTCAGTTTATTAACTTTTAAAAACAGTCCAATTTAACTATCCGAACACTTCCTTCAAAAGTTGTAAACAAAATGTACATTGGTTTCATCCTCTGTACTTATTTCCGTATTCTAACCAAAATAAACCGATATATTTTTGAGTTTATAATATAGTTGAATAAAATTTAATCTAAAGAAAACTTAAACTATTTACTACATATATTATGATAAGCTAGTTTGTGGTAAAAAAAACTATACTGGGTTTAACTATATGAAATGTTAAAATAATTCGACTACGCAGCTAAACCGCTGATGTGAGTCGAGCAAAATTTCCAAAATTAAGTTTATAGGCGGCCTATGTTTTAGGGTTTCAACCAACAATTTGGGAAATTGGTCTACATACGACGGTGCTGAACAGCTGTCTGTGTGTCCGAAATATATTAGTAGAATTTTTTTTCACCAAAGCCTCCAGCTTCGACTCTCGAGCTCCTTTGTTCCACTCGCAATGGAAAAACTCGCTTTCATCTCGACCTTGCGGCCTCGGGTTATGAGTTTCGCTTCGCTCACAGCATACAAACTCGCAGAAGATGCCCCCACGGCATAAACCACCACGTGGATTTGAACCGGGTACTTTTATGTTTTGATTGATTTTGGGGGAACCAAGCGAGGTATAAGATCGCTTAAAAAAACCAAACGTGCGGAATAATATCCTACATTTGTTTTTTTGGATAAAACTATGAAAAAGTTTCATTCTCTTAGGAAATTCTCAAAAAATAGCTATAGTACTTCCCGGTCAAAAAACGTACTTCCGGTTGTTGGATTTTATTGGTTAACAAACTTGTCTGAGCGATGTAGACAACCAACATGTGTACCAAATTTCTTAAAATGCGGCTGCTAAAGTGCGAGCACATATATACTCCCGAAATGTGTTCTGGGAACCGTAATCGGTGCTCATTTACTATTCCTGACCTTAGGTTTTATCATAAGGGTCACTTGCAATAGCTCATTTTTCCTATGGAAATTCGCTAATAATATTAAAGAGAACATGCCTTCACTTATAGATAATTGTTAGACAAGATGTTTAATTATTCCTGAATACCAAATGTAGCTGAATAGACATTTTTTTTAAATTTCATTTTCATTTATTGCACAAATTAATACATTTTCTCACACAGAAAACAGGTGCAGTGTCTACAATTTATTAAAAAAAACTATAACTAATGCATAAAAAATCTATACTTATATATATACTGGTCATCAAAATATCTTACTTACTAACATTTATAACATAACCTCAAATCTCAGATTGTTATCGGATTTTCAAAATACTCATTCAAACTATAGTATACTTTAACTATAATTTTAAATTTTATTTTGACCTTAAAACATTCATTGATCAAATTTTTCAACTCCTGTATTAGTTAATTATACAATCTTAACACCATATATAGTGGAGTATTTTTATATAATTTTAGGCGATGAGAAGAAAATCTTTAATTATTTTTATGTCTTGTAGCTGTGATTGAACGTCATAGCTTTAGTTTTTATTTTATAAAATTTAAACTTGAACTGGACTTATGAGAAATAACATTATATAAATAAAAAACAGAACACAGTTTCTCATAAAAAACCTTTAATAATTCAAACGCGTTTCGATCACTGATGATGATGACCTGGTGATCGAAACACGTTTGAATTATTAAAGGTTTTTTATGAGAAACTGTGTTTTGTTTTTTATTTATATAGTTTTTATTTTATGTTTATTTTTATGAAACCACACTAAAATTTCATATACATAGAGCCCTGACAAAGTAAACAAATTTAATTTCCTAAACACAGGTCTACAACTCGTCCTACTACTCAAATTCGTTATCGCTCTTATAATCTTCTTTCGCAACAAGAATATCTTATTAATACCGGCTGCAATTCCCTATAAAACAATACCATATCTCAATATTGATTCAATGTAAGCGTGATACACCATCTTACATGTGTCCATCATTACGCATTTTCTTAAAATGAAAAAAGCGTATATATCATTGATCTTATTATTTTATGAATAAAGTCTAAATGACTTTTCCAGTTTAATTTTTCATCAATATAAATACCTAAAAATGTATGAATATTTACAGAGTTTGGTACTTGATCACTTAATGAATTATGTTTTCTTTTAACATTATTAATTTCCATTTTATTTACTTTTAAAAAAAAGGCCATTTTCCCCAAACCACGTCTCCATTTGTTCTAGAAACCATTTCGCTTCAACCGTCATATTTACAATACCTCTTTGTTTAATCACAGCAGTAGTATTATCTGCAAATAAAATTAATTAAATGTGACGTCATTAATATAAATTAGAAAAAACAACGGGCCTAATATGGAACCCTGTGGTACCCCATATAATATGCGATCACATTTGGATATAAACTTTTTATTTTCTCTAAAAATAATGGATCTCTGTCTTTGATTTTGAAAATATGACTTTATCCAACAATAAACCCTTTCCTTCTATCCTGTAGTATTTCAATTTTTTGAACAAAAGAGCACGATCCACACAATCAAAAGCTTTGGATAGATCACAGAAAATAGAATCAGTGGCACAATTACTGTCCAGAGCATCCCCTACCTCACTTAAAAGATGAATGAGATCATCCAAAGTACTCAACTTCTTCCTAAAACCAAATTGTAAAGGATAAAACATCCTGTTCAAATTTAAAAAGTTTCTTATTCTTTGATCGATTAAATAAGATCCAAATAAGCATTGAAATGTCCATAAAGACAAAATATATTGAAAATCTTATTTCATCTATAATGACACTACTTACCCAAAACTAGACGGAACGGAACAAATTGAAAATGCAAAAAAAGTTCCTTAACGTGCAACCATATCACAGATCAAAACTAAACTAACCAATGCAAAGAACTTGAAATACAGAAAGTATAAATGAAATTTAAGTCATGAACTGTGACAACAATTAAAAGGTTAACTGCCTGAGCTGACCATCAAAGTTGAGATATGAAAAACTGAAGGTTGAGGCTTAACAATCGTGGTCATTGACAGAAGTGGACTAAAATAGTCATTACATTGGTAATTAATGGGTTTTTATTATTAATAAATTTCATGTGCAGTCTGGTACCTTACATCATTTTTAGTCCATGGCACGTGATTTTACTTCGAGGCATTCGATTTGTTTTGCTAATTGAAATGATTTGAGAATTCCCTTATGTCAACCTGGTAGTCATCGTGATTTTGATTAAAACCTAGCTGTTATAATTGGTTTCACTTGGGTTGAGTATCTGCGAAGTGGTTATGGCTACAAACCGCCTATCGGAGAAATGTTAAACCTTATAAAACATTCATTACTGTCAATTTTATCTTAACAACGTTAATCTCAAATCACTTTAAAACGGTGTTTTCATTTTTAGCAAATAAAACTACATGTCTTAGTTTTTTTTAAGTGAAAACTTCTTATGACGCGTTAGGCACTTTTTCAGATGGGTAAAAATCTCTGATCTCGCGTGATCGTCAGATATTATTCGTCATCGCCTCTGTGTTTACAAAAGAGAGATAGCACCAAATAACTCAATTCCAACACAGTCAACGGTAGCATAGTGGTCAGCATCCATGCGGAAGACCAGGGTTCGATTCCCCGCCGGGGAGGAATATTTTTTATAGCTGTCGTACCAGTATTCGGTCAGGTAAATAAGGAACATATTTTTTTTAGCTGTCGTACCAGGCTTAGTTCAAGTAAATAAGTAAAACTTTTTATAGCTGTCGTACCCGGCTTCGGTCAGGTAAATAAGGAAAAATTATTACAGCTGCCGTCCCCGGCTTTGGTCATGTAAATAAGGAACAGATGTTTATATTTGTCATACCAATTTTTTTATAGCTGTTGTACCAATCTTCGGCCAGGTAAATAAGGGAACTAGTTACAGCTGTCATACCCGGCACCGTTCATGTTTTATAGCTGTTGTATCCGACTTCGGTCATGTAAATAAGAAACAGATGGTTATATTTGACATACATAAGTTAAATAATTTATAAATATCGTACCAGACTTAGTTCAGGTAAATAAGTAAAACTTTTTTATAGCTGTCGTACCAGGCTTAATTCAAGTAAATAAGTAAAACTTTTTATAGCTGTAGTGCCCGGATTCACTCAGGTAAGTAAGGAAAACTTATGACAGCTGTCGTACCCGGCTTCGGTCATGTAAATAAGGAACAGATGTTTATATTTGTCATACCAATTTTTTTATAGCTGTTGTACTTGTTTTCCGTCTGGTAAATAAGGAAAACGTATTACAGTTGTCGTACCCGACTTCGGTCATGTAAATAAGGAACAGATGTAAGTTTATATTTGTCATACCAAATTTTTTATTGCTGTCGTACCCGGCATCGTTCATTTAAATAAATAAAAAATTGCATAGGTGTCGTAAAAGACTTAGTTCAGGTAAGTGAAACGTTTTTATAGCTGTCTCCGTCGCATCTCCGCAATTATTTAAGGCTCCCGCATCTTCGCAAATATTTAAGGCTCTATCTTATCTCCACAATTATTTAAGATCCTATTACAACATTAATACATTGATTAAAAATACTTCTTAATAACTCGAAAATAAAGTTAACTATATGAAGCTAAAATGTTTTCATTTCTGACGGCAGTCCCACGACTGCCTGTTTTATTTTCTTTTAACTATCCTTTGTTTAAACTTCAATATTAGAAAATGTTAATTTCTTAATACAAAAATAACCTATAATCTAAGGATAATGAAACCGAATAAAGATTGAAGAAGTCAAACAAAAATAATGAATTAAAATTCCCTCATTGCAAATTAAATACTGTAACTGTATTTATTTTTCAATACAAAATAAAGAAAATTATGCTTCGCTGTCTTCATTAGTCTAACGGCATAAAGTAATCAAATAATTCGACCACGCAGCTGAACCGCTGACGTGAGTTGAGCAAATTTCCAAAATTAAGTTTATAGGCCTATGTTTTAGCCAGGTGGTTTCAACCAACAATTTGGGAAATAAGTCTATTCACGACGGTGCTGAATTGCTGCAAAAAGGTTCGCACTCCAACCGCACGGTAGAATGGCTTTGAACAAGGTACTTCTATGGTATTTTACGTTTTCGTCGATTTTGGGGGAACCAAGCGAGCTATAAGGCCACGTAAAAAAACCAAATGTGCAGAATAACATCCTAAATTTATATATGTAGAAAAAACTCAAAAACAAATTCATTCTCTTAGGAAAAATCTCAAAAAATAGTTACTTCCGGTCAAAAAACGAGCTTCCAGTTGTTGCATTTTTTTGGCTAACGAACTCGTCCGAGCGACGTAGACAACCAACATGTGTACCAAATTTGAACCAAATCGGACTTAAAATGCGGCCGCTAGAGTGCGAACACATATATCCTATATATATATATGAATTTTAATGACACTCCAAAACGTGTTCTGGGAACCATGATCGGTGCTCATTTGCTACTCCCGACCTTGGGTCTTACCTTAAGGGCCACTGCAATAGCTCATCAACGCTAAAAACAACTTGTTTTTTCTGCAACATCTCGGATGTTGATTCAATTTGATACACAAGTTACCTTCATATAGACTAAGAAAAATACCACATTTTTAACACGCTTATATTAGCTTCACTTGTATGTATGTTTGTATGTTTGTTTGTAAGTAACTCTCCTTTGGACTAAAAGCCAGTGGCTTATTACTGTTAGTATATCTTACACAAGTTCGTTCGTTGGCCGAGCGGTCTAAGGCACGGGTCGTCGCTGACGTCAATCCTCAGACTCACCGATCGTGGGTTCTAATCCCGTCCACGGCCAAATTTTTTTTTTCAATAATTAATCGAACTATAAATTAAAAAATAAATATAGTTTAAAAAAACTAAAAAACACGCTTTTATAATACATCGAACTAAAAAGTGAAAAATAAATATAGTTTAAAAAAACTAAAAAACACGCTTTTAGAGCATATCAAACTAAAAAGTTAAAAATAATTTTTCACATAAGCTTAAAACAATAATAAACGATAAATACTAGCATTATTGTAAAAAAAGCGTGGGGCGCTTTGTCCATATTTCTCGTACATCGAGCGCCCAACGCTTTTTTTACAATAATGCTAGTATTTATCGTTTATTATTGTTTTAAGCTTATGTGAAAAATTATTTTTAACTTTTTAGTTTGATATGCTCTAAAAGCGTGTTTTTTAGTTTTTTTAAACTATATTTATTTGGTGAATGCTGGTGTAGCAGGACAAGCCAAACATGTATGTCATGTCCGAATGAATAAATGCACACCCAACTCTATTATTATTCAGTATAGAACCATCTGTGGACATAGCCTTACTAGGTGGGTAACGGTTGACAAGACATAAAAGACTCTTGATAGGCGATAAACAAAGTCAGGAGAAGTATGTTTTATACAGCCTACAGGATGATTCACAAAGATATGCAGAAACTTCGAGAGCTCATTCTACATGTAAACGTAAAGAAAAAAAGTTATATAAACATAGATCTGAAAACGCTTCGTTTCATCCGCCATTTTGTTTTCTGTACAAAATAATTCAAATCTAGAGAAATGTTTGACTGATTGAGTTCAAACTTGGCAAGAAGTTTAAACTAACAATGATCCACCTCAAGAAAAATAAGCGATTATATCCAATCATGTGTTTCAAAATGGCGGTCTTTTGAAAATTTCAAAACTAAATTACTCAAAAACCGTACATTTTAACAAAAAATGTCAAAATACCTTTTTTGTAGCGCTTTTGATTACCTATCGGATGGTGCAATTGTCCAAACAATCGAATGAAGGATAATAGTTAAATTAAGTGTTATAATTGGTTTGTCAACCCGGCATTCAATACCATCACAGTAAGCACAACAATATTCTATATGTACATAGGCTGTTATTATCTTTAACTTAGCTATTATCCTTCATCCAATTGTTTTAACAACTACACCAACCGACAGGTAATCAAAAAAGCTACAAAAAAGGTGTCTTGACATTTTTTGAGTAATTTAGGTTTAAAAGTTTCAAACAGCCGCCATTTTGAAACGCATGATTGGATATAATCGCTTATTTTTTTTTAGATACATCACTGTTAGGTTAAACTCCATGCCAAGTTTTAACTAAATCAGTAAAACATTTCTCGAGATATGAATTATTTTGTAAAAACAAACAAAATGGCGCAATTCATGCAGTTTTTCTTCAGTACAGTATTTAGACCTGAACAAAACTGGTTGAGGTTATCACAGTTAATTCCACTGGTATTGCATTTACATCACAGACTTTTTGATGAATTGTAATTTTTTTGTAGTTTATTTATTTTTAGCAAAATTGTATACTTCTGTGGAAAGTTAAGGGCACACACTGACCTTTCACTATACAGATATTTAAAACATGATTCTCCTGATTTTGTTTACCGCCTATAAAGAGTCTTTTTCCTAACTAGTAACCGTTACCCAACTAGTAACTGTTTCCGCAGATGGTTCTTACTAGGGTGACCAAACGTCCCGTATTGTCCTGTATTTTCACGATCAAACCCAGTGTCCTGAAAAAGTCTCTTGGGACGCCTAAATGTCCCGTTTTTATGTTAGATACTAAAACTAAACACATTTTCAAATCACTGAAACTTTCTAATTATTTATAATATAACTTCAAGTAATTATATTACATTTCTGCACTGTTCCCCTTCCCCCACCCCATAGAGGCTGCACAGACGACAGTGGTAAGTGTCCCTGCCGGCCAGCCAGAGTCAAAGTGACGGGTGTTGAACTTTATTCTTTAATTTTATATTATCATCTCATATTGACACTAATTAGGACCAAGCGTCAATGTAAGTTTATGGAGTATTTTAAAGAGTGGAACTATATTAAAAACGGACGCTACGACAATAAAGGCGAGTGCACAATTAGATCGAACGTAACACAGCCAGCACAAACCGAGTGCAATACGGCAAAAGAATTTAATTTTCATTCACAAAAAATGGAAGGATTATTTTTTTTTACTCATAAATTCGCTATTTTTGCAAATTTTTAAAAACTAATTTTTGGCACAAGAGCACAAAGATAGCACAACTTTCATTTTTTAATTTGCATAAAATGGCGGGGCTAACTTCAGTTACATGAATAGTTCCCGGACCTTTAGCTGGAAAGTGCATTTATTCATTCGGACAGGACGTACATGTTCGGCTTGTCCTGCCTACACCAGCATTCACAATATTTAAAGCAATACCTACAGTTTCTACCACATCCACCTTGTGTGCTCAGGATATACTCCTCTAACCCCTTAGTTAAAGATATTCTGTGTTCAATACACAAACTTAGTCTACGGAATATCGGAGTGTCATTGAGTTCCAAGTCTCGAACGATTAACACGGTAACACAAGAATTGTATGGTAAAGGAAGGATACCCATCTATACAACTTACGTTGCCAGCAGATATAGTATCTGTTGCTAAAAGGGTAATTTTTAGCCAGAGGGAGAAAGAGTGGCAAAGTACCTAAAGAAATAAATTGGTCTTTGTAAAAGACAGTTTGTTTGGTGGTGATCCAACAAAAGTCATCGGGAGGAAGTAGTGCTTACCCTTCTACGCATCGGACATTCCATGTTAAACTTCCATAAAGCATATTCTATTAGGCTGTGTTGGCCCCAACACCTACGCATGAGGTTTTGGTTGCATAATTCTAATTGGGAGAATATCCTGATACTCTTGATAGAGTATTACATTATGTAGGCTATGTAGGTATGTAGGCTTTCCTACATTACCTGAATATTTGTAATTCAATATAAATCCTTTCAATTACATAGAAATATTTAAAAAATTTTAATTAGTGTTAATATAGATTTATTATAGGCTTCACTAAAGTATATTGTGTTTGATGTTATAGCTTCGTAGCTGTTTTTCCACTCGGAGTTTATTAGCAAATTTCCAAAGGAAAGATGAGCTATTACAGTGACTCTTATGGTGAGACCTACGGATGGGAGTAGCCAATGAGCACTGAACATAGTCGCCAGAACACGAATTGAGGTGTCATTAAAAATCATACATATAGCCCTATGTTTTTGCAGTCTAACGGTCGCATTTTATACGTACAAATTGGTACGCACGTTGGTTTTCTAAATCGTTCGGACGAGTTTGTTAGGAGAGACAGCTGCGTAAATGCATTTCATCCAACCGAAAAGAAACAAAAAGAAAAACAGTGTGATTGTAGTGTCACGGACAACTAATTTTGAAGGTATAGAGGGGGCGGAAGCATAATATACAGTCTTCGCATTAAGAAGGGCTCAAATAAAATATAGTGGTTGAAACTACAGTGTGTGACCCCTAACATATATTAATTTTTGTAGTATTGGCCTCATATAATAAGTGTTCATAAAGTCCCCTTAACCTCCCTTTATTGTTTCCTAGCTTTAATTTTTACATTAAATATATTTGTTTGAATTAGTGGCACCAAAATCTTTCATTTGATTTCTACCTCGTGGAATGCAAAGAACTATTTTTTCAAGTTTTGGAAAATACTGTCGTTTTAAATGTAACAAGCTGGAGAAAGTGTTCAGAATAACATACAACCAACATATAACAATACGCAGTAACACAATACGTACCCAAATAGCAAGCTAGAAGCAGCAACTTCAGAGCTCTCTACAACCATGATTCTATTTTAAATAAACGTGTTTCCCAAGTGTGAAATACTTTTTATAAAGTCTTAGACCCCTCTTTCTTCAAACTAGGATAGTAGTAGAGTATTATATAGCTTATAAAAGTTTAATGTTGTATTATCCAACATTAAACTCAAATAAAAACTGAGCCATATCTATACAGGCACTACTGATAACAGGAATCATAATTTTTTGTCACTAAGTTAAGGTATTACTTGTCAACAACATTAATTAATTATAGGTTAGTCTTGATTTTTCTCTTCTACAATTAAAAAACAAAATGTCATCTAACTTGGCTATTTCTAGTAAGAATTTGTTTTGTTAAGTTATCAACTGTCTACCTACTAAGTCAAGTAATTTATAATTTAGGTAAGTTAGCTAGTTAATAGTAGTTTATGTTATAGGCCTAATTACTGTTTTTTT
>JAGFPH010001266.1:27919-38981 GCA_018207615.1 Philaenus spumarius
TAGTGAACACTTATGGCTCTAGAGGAAGCTACATACCAAATTTCATTTCAATCTGTTTGGTAGTTTTTGAGAAATCGTGATGAGTGAGTGATTGAGTGAGTGGTATTTCGCTTTTATATATATATATATATATATATATAGATTGGTCATCTAACGGTGATTATTAGGTTAATTGCTTCTATCATTCATTGGAAATCAAATTACAAAATTAATAATCGTGATCAGTGGTTTTGTTGTCAGACTTAAATATAGACAGTAATAAAACAGTTCCTTATTGACGGTTCAGATAGACGTCCATGTTGTTAACTAAATATATCGCTTTCGTGTGTTTGACTCTGTTAATGCCTTGTTATCTTTACTATGGATTTTAAAGGCAGTGTAAATATTCACTATCTCCTTACTTAAGACTTAATCTCCTAAAAGCTCTATTGCAGCTAGCAGATTTTATTCATAACAACATATGAGTAACGCTAAACCGCTGATGCGAGTCGAGCAAATTTCTAAAATCAAGTTTGTACATTTTAGTGTTTGGGAAATTGGTTTACTCACGAAGGTGCTGAATAGCTGCCCATGTGTTCGAAGTATATTAGTAGAATTTGTTTACCCCTAAACCTCCAGCTTCAACTCACTCGCAGCGTACAAACTCGGCCATCGGCCTCGGACCAGAAGATCCCCCTCGTGATTTGGAACGGGTATTTTACGTTTTCATCGATTTTGGGGGAACCAAGCGAGCTATAAGTCGTGTACGAAAAACAAAATGTTTAGAATAATATCCCACATATAATTCTTAAATGAAACTCTAAAAAAGATTCATTGCAGTTCGAAAAATCTAAAAAAATAATTTTTTTTATTGGTAAAAAAAACTTGCTTCCGGTTGTTGGATTTTTTTCTAACGAACTCATCAGAGCGACTTAGAGAATCATCATGTGTACCAAATCGGAATTAAAATGTGGCCGCTAGAGTGTGAACACAAACATATATATACATACAATTGATTTAAAAACCAGATTAATGATTTACCATGGCAGTTTTTGTATGCAATATAAAATTTTGCTTTGGGGAGGTGCAACAGAATTAATTCAAATTTTTTAAATTCATAAAAAGTATGTCCGTTGCATGTATGGTTTGAATAAAACTAGTTCATGTAAAACAATTTTTAGGGATAGGAGACTGTTGACACTTCCATCTCTGTATATTTTAAAATGCCTATTATTTATTAAAGAAAACCATTATACAAAAGCCGTGATACAAAATATTGTTTGGCCAGGTCAAATTACCAAATCTTGCTAATATTTACATTTTTACAAAAACTAATACATATACATAAATAACTCAAAGATCATGAAATTACAATAATAGTCAATCAATAACAATAATACAATTAATAAATGAGGCAATAACAAACAACTATCACATTTACCATCGCTAAAATACAACTACTAACATTAACAAAATTAATATTACAGTAGGTTAATTACCTTGTATCATTCAATAAGTTATAATTATAACTTATTTAATTTATGACTTACAGTCCAATAACATTGTAATTAAATGTATAAATGTGCCAATAATATATAGAAGACGACGCCAGTACAGGCGGAATTAAATCAAATAAGGATCTGAAGATGACGGTATAACCGTTGAAACCGGTCATCCTAACCAGGATACATTTTGGATTGTCGACGGAATGATACAAGGTAATTAACCTATTGTAATATTAATCTAATACACAATCCAGGAAGCCAACATACAATATGTTTAAATTAACAAAATGTTTTGTTAATGAATAAAATGTTCATCAATATGGGACTAGGAACAAAATAAACTTCCAACTATCTAAACATCGCCTTAATATACATGAAAGAACAAGTGAATATGTGGGCAAAAAAATGTTCAATAAGCTTCCTCTGCACATTCAGGAAATTAAAAAAAAATTTTTTTTTTAGAAATTTGTAAAAGAGTTTTTGATAGGGAGAGCTTACTATAATGTTAATGAATTTTTAAATGATAATGTGAAGTTTTAAATTTGTAATTAGGTTCGTATAAATTAGCTTTAAGGCACTCTAGAAATATTACCTGTTTTTTTATAGCTCTGTCTCTATGTTTTGTTTTGTTGACAATGTTACCTGTTTTTATAGCTACAGCTATATTATAAAATGTAATATAACAGTAAATAAATAAAATATATATAATTTTTAATGACACCTGAAATTGTGTTCTGCCGACCATGATCGGTGCTCATTTACTACTTTGCTATGGAAATTCGCTAATGAACACAAATTTACCGTCGTCAATTTTCTTCTCCAAATAATCACCTTGATGGTCAATTTAAGAACTCTTGAATGTAGGTGTAATCTTTCTTATCGGATATTTGTCTTAGTGTATTTCAGAAATGAGGTTACTATTTTAAAATAGTAATCAATTACTTCTGTTAAAATACTCAGAAAATACAGGAAAAAATGCTGGAGTTTAAAAAATCACTACTCCGTTAGTGGTGTGATTAAAATTTAAAGAAAGTTTTTTTTATATATGTATTGATGATTATCCATGTGAGATACATTAGTGGCTTGGCATACTTTTTTATTACACATTTCCAAATTTCCAGAGCGGTGCAAAGGAAATGTAAGTAAAAACTCAAGACGTTATAATTTATGTTTTTCAAAAGTTGGAATCTGCCAAAGTATTTGGAAACTGCAGTTGTACAATGTAGTCTCACAGTGTGAACTCACTCTAATGTAAAATATTTTTCTAGTTATAGTAATATTGATCATTTTGTTATATTTGTTGATAGGTTTATCAAGATGGAGCCATGGGTGAGAATTTCGCTACTTCTATGCGGGTTTGGCTTGTTGAAGGAGTTCCGGCCTTCAGAACCCTACATAATCCAGTACTTGATAACACCGCCTCTTAATTTCACCGAGACTGAAGTAAGTAAAATGTATTTCTAAATGCCCGGGCAGTAGTGATACCCGTTTCAAATAAAATATATTGTTCAGGGTTATTCAAAAAGATGGACCCAATTTAATTAATTTGTATTTAATGAAGTATAAGTTGGCCATGAACAATCTACATAATAATGAAAAGAGGAAGTTTAAAAGTTTTTTTAACACAGGTTATAATTGTTAAATATGTCTCTCCTTTGCGTTGGCCAAACTCTTTCCACACACGAAGAAGCATGTCTTGTGTTACTGAGTTTACCGCAGCAGTGAGACGGTTCCGCAGGTCGGCTAGAGTTGTTGGTAGAGGTGGGACGTGCAGCCTCCTTAACCCTCCAAGTGCTTCTATCGCACTGTGCGACCTGTTCAGACCATTGCTAGCGTCACAGAGTGCGATAGTCCGTAAAAACGATATATCTAAGCTAATAGTTATCGGATAAACTTGCCCTTCACATAGAATGAAAGTAAAATGAATGATAGTAGAATGATAGTAGGCAGTGCGAGTTTGTCATCTTTGGAAGAAAAAAAGTAACAGACGACAATATCGTCAGCTCTAGTAAGCTGTGGTTTGTGTACATTTGTGTAAAAACTACGCAACTGACTAAGGTTGTTTAGTCGGTCCATAAACATTTTTTTTTCTGTACATATCTTATTATATTATTATTATATTAGACATTTAGCATTTGTGGACTCATATTAGTGACCAAGATGGACTCAACATGGTTTATTTGTGAAATGGTATACAAATACTTATTCACATACTGTATAATACATTTTTCTCAAAAACTACCACATGTGTTATTTTTTAAATTTTAGTAAATGTTTTAGATTAACTAGTTTTTTGTGATACATTTCTTAATCAGAACTAAAATTAGAAAAATTTTTATATTTTGGAATTTACATTAACTACATTTTCAAGACCATCTATGTGCCTACGAATTTAAAAAAATATAAACAAATTTTTTACTCCAACACTCAAACATGTCATTTTCCTAGTCTTAAATATACCTCTAAAATGAGGTATCACATGACCATACTTCCCATTTAAAAATTTTGAGTTGCCCCCAAAATCTCCCATTTTTAGGGGACACTCAAAATTTCCGATTGCTTCTAAAGATACTTTGGGCTAAGTTAGTATCGTTCCCTAAAGGATATTTTTTTTTTTAACAAACACAAAAGTTAAAGGGAGAGGGTGGGACTTTTAAGACACCTGGTATATATACAGAACTACTGTAGTGAAATTATGCAAAACATCCTAAGCCTTTAGACCAGGTAACTAATCATATCCCATCAGCTTAGAAGGGCTGTTAGTTACTTTACAAAACAACCATATTGCCTATCTCGCTCCTTCAGGCGGATTGCCGTAATTTAAACGAATGGGTTTAAACTTTCTTATTTCGAAAAAGTAGTGTAACTTTTTTATTTAGCAAGATATTGGCCCAAATTGTTTAGCATAAGTATAGAACAAAATGTATCTTAAATTGATGTGCAAGTTTTCAAGTGATATATTTTTTCTCTATCTGTTTATTTCATACAAACTTGAAATTTTTGTTATAATGCGTAAATGTAATTTTATTTTATTTTTATTTGTTGGTATATTATAAAGGCGTTTAGAGTGGTTGATATTATTGATAGGTCTATTAGAAGAAAACAAAACAAAAATCATGATGATATCTTATCAAATAACAAAAATACAGTTTTTTTATGAAATCCTTACAAATTCGGCACTTTTGTGTACACTTTGGGAGCTACACTTTCGGGTAGTACAAATGCCTGTCACTGAAAGGGTTATAAATGTATTAAATTGACTTTCTTCAATAGTTGTGTTACTTGATTCTTGATCAAACCTATATATAAATATTATTATTCCTGTAAAAAATGTGTTTAAATAAATGTTTAAAATTCAGTTCGAGGCGTTTAACACAATACCAGGTGTCTTAAAAGTCCCACCCTCCCCCTTTAACTTTTGTGTTTGTTAAAACAAACAAATATCCTTTGGGGAACGATACTAACTTAGCCCAAAGTATCTTTTGAAGCAATCGTAAATTTAGAGTGTCCCCAAAAAATGGGGGATTTTGGGGACAACTCAAAGTTTTTAAATGGGAAGTATGGTCATGTGATACCTCATTTTAAAGGTCTATGTAACACTAGGAAAATGAAATAAAGAAAATAAAAATCAGACCACCCAAAACAAAATGGCGGCCCTAAACGTGTTGACATAAATCGACATAAAGTTACTAATATCTCGAAAAGGAAGAGTTTTTAGAAAAAATTTCAAGAAACAAAAAATGTTTATTTTAAAGTGTTTGACCTAAAAAATTGATTTCAAATCGATTTCGTAAATAATTTTTTACAAAATTTTCTAACATGTAGGAGTCGACGTAAAATTTACAAAATCGATTTGGAAGCAATATTTTAGGCCAAGCACTTTGAAATAAACATTTTTTTTCTTGAAATTTTTTCTAAAAACTCTTCCTTTTCTCGAGATATTAGCAACTTTATGTTGATTTATTTCAACACGTTTAGGGCCGCCATTTTGTTTTGGGTGGTCCGATTTTTATTTTCTTTATGTCATTTTCCTAGTCTTAAATAGACCTTTAAAATGAAGTATCACATGACCTTACTTCCCATAACAAACACAAAAGTTAAAGGGGGAGGGTGGGACTTTTAAGACACCTGGTATATAATATTATTATTCCTGTAAAAAATGTGTTTAAAATAAATGTTTAAAAATCAGTTCGAGGGGTTTAAAACAATATAAGCTAGCAATATTAAAACCTATTTTAGGCTAGCGTGTTGAGATGTGGTAATTTAACACCTTTATAGCATTTTTATTTCAATAAAGGCTTAGCTTTTAGCCAGTATTCCAGATGGTGCAAGCCGTAAAGAAACTAGCATGGTAACTACTAGGTTGTGTTCACTTCTATTAAAAAAAAAGTAATGTATGCAAAAATGTCTTCTTTTTAGAAGGGTATTAACTTTTAGTTTTAATGTAAGCCAACAATTGAACAACATTTTGTTTTTAACAATACTAAACTTGCATGAAAGTTGAACAAATAATCATTTTATTTACAACAGTTTTCTTCTTACTAAATTTAAATATCAATAGCTAACTTGGGTAAACTTCACATTCTTCAAGAATAAATAAAGGACAACTTCATAACTTCACACAAGAAACGATCAGATTACTGGCATTGTTATGAATTATTGTGCACGCTACTGCATTTTCTCTTTCCTTATCTCCTGCTACACTTTGCTAGCAATGCCAGATTAAAACATAAATTATGTATTTGTTTATCTTTTGGTGCGTCAACTCTGGAACAGATTGCACAAATTTCTCCTCTGTAGATAGGCCTATGATTATTTAGCATTTTCATAAATGACATTTCTACAATATTGAAATACTGTAAATTTCATTTATATGCCGATGACTTTAAAATTTATTTACACTTTAAAATAGAGGATTCCGGTAGAGTGGTGGAATGCATGAACCATGATATTTAAAATATTTCTCTGTGGTCTAGAAAAAACGGATTACAAATCAACAAGGCTAAAACGCAGCCTATTATTTTGGGTTACTCTCGACTGTTGAACAAAATAGACTTAGACAAGTTTCCCAGACATCTTTGATAACGACATCTTAGACTACTGTAACAAAGTTAAGGACCTTGGACTGCTCATTGATAGTAAGCTGACTTGGAGAGATTACGTGATTGAGACGTGTAAAAGAGTTTTTGCAGGGATGCATACCTCAAAGAAATTGCAAGATCTCTTGCCGTTACACGTCAGAGTACTCCTTGTAAAATCTCTTATATTTCCATATTTTACTTACTGTAACACCGTAGTCGGTTACATGTCCGTGGTGTTGGCTGACAGATTGCAGCGGGCACAGAATTACTGTATACGTTTTATTTTTTATTTAAATCACGATGCTCATGTTTCTCTTTATTATAAAACTCTCAACATCTTAAAACTTAATGAACTACGGACATATCATACTCTGATGATGTTATATTCCATTCTACAAACTGGAGTGCCGACTTACCTGGCAGAAAAGTTTGTCTATATCTCTAACATAAGTGCAAAGAGGACTAGAAGATGTGACACTACTCTTGCTATACCTTTGCACCGGACTATGAAATATAATAAATCATTTACTGTGTCCACTTGCCATCTGTGGAATTCGCTACCGGATGCAATTAAGTCTGCTGACGGCCGTGTCCAGTTTTCAAAGCTATTGATGTCATATTTATTGTTCAGAGTGGATGATGCATCCCAGTTTTGAGGTGTACATTAGAAGTGTTTATTGTTCAGTTGTATGAATGTTTACTTATGATTGTAATGCTTATTAACCTGTTTGTATTAATTGCTGTTAATGTTTTTATAAATTGCATAAGCTACATTTATTATTATTTGTTGTCTGTTAAAGTACTATTTATTTTTAAGAATTTAATTTTGTATATGTTTGTAATTTTGTATTGGGGTTAGGTGGAAGAGAGGACTAAATAGTCCTAACCTCGCCCCAAAAAATAAAAATAAAAAAATAAAGTCAATATCTATCTATCTATGATTATTATCGTTTGAGTGGAAAACTAATTCATGATACAAAGATTTCTTTTTCCGCAATTATTAAATGTTTTGTTCTTTAAATTATTATACAGAGTGTTCATAAAGTCCCTTTAACCCCCCCTTATTATTTTTGTTACTGAAAATAAGTTAACAATACTTTGTATATATCATGTGTTGCATAGCAGGACACATTTTTTGACATATCTGACCCTCTATGATTTTGGGGGGCTTGGGGGTGTAAGGAGGGTTAAAAATGTCAAATGTAAAGGTAGGTCGTGTAATTCACCATTGAAAAGCTTGTTAAAAGAGAAACACAATGGCGAAAACTAGAGCTTAATATCTTGCTTCGTTTCAAAGTAATGGGCAATCAAAGTTCTGGAAAATAACACATCCTACTTATTCCTAATACTGTTAACAAATTAATAACCTTTGATGTTATGATAACAATATCATTTTCCAGAACTTTGATTGTCCATTACATTGACACGAATCAAGATACTAAGTGTGCACCATTCTGCTTCTCTTTTAATAAGCTTTTCAATTGTGTATTACATAACCTACCTTTGTATTTGAAATTTTTAACCCCCCTACCCCCTTCAAGCCCCGCAAAATCATAAAGGTTCAGATATGTCAAAAAAATTTGTCCTGTTATGCAACACTAAATATATACAGTTTTATTAACTTACTTTAAGTAAATAAAAGCTTTTCAAAAGTAAAAATAAAAATATAGAACACAATTCTCACAAAAATACGTTTATTGGTCAAACTTGTTTCAACGACAAAGTCATCATCTTCAGTGACACATGAGCTACGACTAAATTATAACTGAATTATATTTATAAGCTCGATTACATCTGAAGCTCGATTATATTTATAAATAAAAGCTATTTTGTAACAATTTCCTCAATCCAGTTAGCCACTGAAGATGAAGAATATTATATTTAATTATACATTTCTTGTATGCATTCTACTGTAGGTTTAGAATTGACGAACTTATTTGGACAAATTAGGTGCCATTATAGGCCAGTCGGTAAAGGTCAATTTTGACCAAAAGTACCAGTAATTTGCAATACGGCTGAATTTTTTTTATAAGTACATTAAAGTATGTAGATTAACATAAGAAAAAGATTACCAGTCTATCGATTTCCCAAAGTCGAAAAAAAATCGATTATAATTTTTTTTTTTATTATCCTTAATATTTCGAGCTGGGATGAAGATAGAGGAAAATAAAAAATACCACCGTGTAGGGGAGGTATTTTTCAACAAAAAAGGTCATATGTATTTATTTCGTCCGAGCAATGGTTTGTCTGGAAAAAATTCGATAATGCAGGTATGTATTTTGCAGCAGGGGAAATCACTAAAAGGGGACATCTTATTCATATATGAAGCGTTGGCTCATTCTAAATTGGCCGAATTTTAATATATCGAATTGAAACTTGACATAGGAGTTAAAATATATATTTTAAACAATTATGCTGAGTCTCAGCTTGTTATCTTGAAAATTACCCGATCTAGAGCCCCTTGACTTATTAATGGGTTTCTCGATTTTAGGAGTACCGGACCCACCAATTCATTTTAAACAGCTCCAGTTTAGAAAATTTTCAAAATATCAACCTGAAAGTTTTTTTACAATTTAAATATATATATTCAAACAAGTTCAAGGAGTATAAACCTTTTTCATTATTTACTTTTAAAAGCACAAGTAAATTAAAAAAGTATAATTTTAGACCTTTTTAGATTTTTCATCAAAACGCTTGAGTTGATTAGCTGCAGATTAGTCATTTTTTTAAATATAGTTTTTAAAATAAGTATAGCAAAAAACAATTGTATTTTTAACTTCTGTACCAATTTTTAAATCGATATGTTCAAAAATGTCGAAAATGGAGTCGTTGAATCCAAAAGTGTTATAGTTAAAACGAAGTAGGTAAAACAGAAGACTATTTTCAAGCGCCTCGTTTTTAAAAATAACAAGAAAAAAATCGTTCATACTTACTAAGAATATTTATACTGGTGTACTCAACTTGTAAAACAAATTTGATGTTGATATTCCAAAAAGTTTCTAAACTGGAGCTGTTTAAAATGAATTGGTGGATCCGGTACTCCTAAAATCGATAATCGAAATCGACTCCTAGATCGGGTCATTTTCAAGATAACAAGCTGAGACTCAGCATAAATGTTTAAAATATACATTTTAACTCCTATGTTAAGTTTCAATTCGATATATTAAAATTCGGCCAATTTAGAAGGAGCCAACGCTTCATATATGAATAAGATGTCCCCTTTTAGTGATTTCCCCTGCAGCAAAATACATACCTGCATTATCGAATTTTTTCCAGACAAACCAAATTGCTCGGACGAAATAAATACATATGACCTTTTTTGTTGAAAAATACCTCCCCTACATGGTGGTATTTTTTATTTTCCTCTATCTTCATCCCAGCTTGAAATATTAAGGATAATCGAAAAAAAAATGATAATCGATTTTTTTTCGACTTTGGGAAATTGATAGACTGGTAAACTTTTTTTTATGTTAATCTACATACTTTAATGTACTTATAAAAAAAAAATTCAGCCGTATTGCAAATTACTGGTAGTTGTAACCTATACCGACTGGGCTATTATAATGTTTAAGTAATTTAGGAAGATAGTTTACCTTGAATTTTATACAAATGAGCATTTCTTTGTAAGACCTTCTTCTTAAATTTTTTTTTGCAGTACAAACAAATTTGAGAGCCGACAATTTTGATTTTTTTCATATGCTGTTTTCACATCAATTGATATTTAAAACAATATTTCAAGAAATGTTTAAACTTTGTTTGTATAATAATTACCAGTTGAAATTGAATACTAGAATTTTCCTGAAGCCATTGTCTCTAAGATTCAATCTATTGTGCAAGAGCTCAGTGATGAAAGTTTTATATATTATTTTGTCCTTGACCTTGTAAATTATTTTGTCATCGTCTAAACACCAGTGCAAGTCGTAAAACAACAGGTTTTATTGAAAAGGCAGAACCGTAAGATGTATTTCTTTTGTTAAACATTTTAGTAAAATTTAAAGTTCTGTTTAAGGCAAGTTATGAATCTTTGTCACAAAATAAGAGTCTCACTGGTTCATCCTTAGCTTTAAATGTCTAATTTTTTTTACCAAAATGTAAATTTTTCCGACAAAAACCTAATCTATACTAATATAAAGAGGTAATATTTGTTTGTTTGTTTGTATATAGGGGGGTAATCTCTGGAACTGATTGAAAATTTGGTTTTAATAATAAAAAGCTTCACTATCCCTGAGTAATATAGGCTATAATTCATTTTGATAAAAACATTTTTTATTTCAATATTTGTAACTTTAGTCGGAAAAAATTCTTAGGTTAGGCCTAGACTGGATGAACTGACTGGATGGTATTCACATTAATTACCGTAGCAACCAATGGAATAAAACAGCTGTTTGCCCTAGTATTTCCATTAAGAGCTAATTTCAAACTTTGAAGCAATTATTTGTATTTCTAACTGTTAGGTTAGGTTTTTATTAAAGTGTAGACCCGAGTCTTGCTGGTTCT
>JAGFPH010001266.1:39081-51763 GCA_018207615.1 Philaenus spumarius
GGGGGGTGGGGGGTTGGCGTGCGGAGCACGCAGGGGTCTCCCCTAGTATTATAATAAAAATGAATTGCTGTTCCTTTGTAAGCGCATCACTTGAGAACGGCTGGACCAATTTGGTTATTTTTTGTTTTAAAACGTTCGTAATAGTCCGAACTAGGTTTTTATATAAAGTAAAATTTGAAAAGTTTGCCGAAAAAGTTTCAAATTTGGAAAAAACTAAACAGCCTCTTTTGTATGGACTCAAGACCATAGCGCACAAAACCAGCTGTTCGTATAGAATTCTTAGTAACACATGTTTGTTTACATTCATTACCATAGCAACTTTACTATCAAATTTGTAATCAGTTTATTATTAGCGAATTTCCATAGGAAAAATGAGCTATTGCAGTGGTCCTAATGGTGAGACGTAAGGTCGGGAGTAGCAAATGAGCACCGATCATGGTCCCCAGAACACGTTTTGGGGTGTCATTAAAATTCATATATATATATATATATATATATTACAACGAATCTCTTTTTCAGTGGTTCGTTTTAGAATATTTCGGGTCCCACGTTTCGGGACGCCAATTCTACAACGCATAACCTTTTCGAGAATTAAGTTGTAGAATAAGTTATTTCCACCTACTGGAAGTCTTATAGGCAATCTCACTTTGTTTGGCCTAGGTGAAATAACTATGTGTTGAATATTCAGTTCGCTGACTATTCTGACAAAAGACTTTACTTTATACTTCCAGTAATTTATTTTTGATTTTAGCTCAGTTGGAACACAAGTTAATAATTTTACTTTTTGTAAACCTCTGAAGAGTGAGTACACTGGAACTAACCTTGTAAATTGCTTATTTGTGCTTGCAATTATTTTATGAAATTCCACTTTATCAATTCTTAATCTAAATTTCATAAACTATTGGGATATTTGAATATTAGGTGTTTTTGTAAATAATAACCTTTTATAAAACAAAATAAAATTTTAATAATTTCTTTTTTTCTAATTTTAAACATAAAACAAAATTCTTGTATTTAATATTTTTCAAACAAAACCAAATAATAACTTTCTTCTCAAATAGAATAATAATTTTTTTAAACTATAAGGCAGAACTAATCTCTTAAATTATTATAGTTTATTTTAATATTTTATTTCTCAATTGAATTTAATTAATACTTTAATGAAAATTTAATTTGACTTTACGATTTAAGGAATTTACTTTTATAATTAATTACAAATATTTCTTAATCCAACATCCTAAGTAACCCAGTATTTAAAATAAATTTATTTGAATTTACTTCAGGCAATTTAATAGGGACTAACGTATTTTACGCTTCTACCGACCTTTTCACACTTGTCCAGGCGTCGCGACGTTTGTGGTGAAATCCGCGAACGCTGTATAGTGATGATAAGCTACAGATGTTCTGCGTGCTGATAGAGTTGTCTTGTGGAAGGTGGAGTCATGTAGGGTTGTCTGGATGTATGATGGATGGCTTCTTAAAGATGGATGTGGTGATGCCGTGTCTGCAATCCCGGTTCGTCTATTCCCTCGTAGCTACAGTTGCATGTCCTAGTGGTCGCCTGGTGGTGTCCTGGAGTCCTGTCTGGAAGCTATACGAATCACTCCATGTATCAGCTGTCCTGTAGGCTATGTTTTTCCTCCAGAAAATCCCAAGTTAGGCCAACTTTGTATATATTAAGTTGCCACTGAAGTTCTTGTAGAGTTAAGGCGGTGTCTATTGCTGCATCCCAGATGAAAACCGCAATGACGTATCTTCTTACTTGTTATAAAATTTTTAAAGTTTAACGAAGAAAATACTTAGCTTCTAGCACGCTAAAGTATTTTATAAAAACCAAGTATCTGCTCCTGATGTGTCAACTTACATCGTAAAAGTAATAAGCATGCACGATGCGTTAAATTACATCGTAGAAATAATAAGGCATCTCGAGTCTCCCCGAGCAATCGTTTATATAAGGTTTTTCGGCACTATTTCATTGCCAACTTAAGCTTTCTACCACTGTATTTCCATAATGCTTTAAAATCCATTTTTTCGCCAATTTCAAACTTCTAATCTATGTAACTTTTCATCCTGAATTTTATTTTAATTTTTTCATAATTTTGTAACTTGATTTAGCCTTTGTTTTAATTAAGTTTCTATTGTTTCTTTGAGTACGCCCATTTTCGTAAGCTGGTAACCCTGTTCTCCTTCCATCCGTCTCGTCTTCGGACCGCCCCTCTACTGTCTTGCGTTCTTATCTCGCTTCCCGCAGTTTTATGCTATGGAAACTCTTTTTCTATGTAACTCCTCCAGGGTTTTTCCGATTTTCCTGAAACTGACATCATTTTCCTCAGCTCGTTGTTACCTTTCCACACGAACTCGAAAGACGTTCGTACGACTCTTGGTTCGCGTACACGACCTGCGCGCGTTTTTCCGCGGCGATTTTTCCCGGAAAAGTCTTAAATTTCCACTTCTTTCAGTTTTTCTTTTTCTCACTTTTCTTGTCCATTGGTTTTCATTCACTAGCCGGATTTTCATCTCATTTCTGCTTTTGGTCGTCTTGCTGTGAGGTTAGGGACTTTAACGATTTTTCACAAACTGGGGTTTTACTTTACTCCCGAAACATATTTCAAATACTGGATTATTTTTACATAACTACTTCATTTACATACCATTTACTATTTTGGATTGTTAAAAGTTTGAGTTTAAATTTTCGATTAACTGTAAAGGTGCAAATTCTATCACCTTTTTCCTTTCATAAATTTTCTAGTTTTTCTTTTACATTATAAATTACATTTATCAATACTAAAACTTGTTTTAGTTAGAATTTAAAAAACTTTATTTTTAACCTACTTTTTTATCCTTTAAACTTTATGAATTACGATTAACTTTTTTATATGACAAAATTTCGCTAAAACTTATTTCACCTTTATTTTAGTTCTTTTTAAGAAAAGCCTAAAAAACCTTTTCTTTTTTAAATTAGAGGAATTTTGAAAATTTTCTCATTCTTTGAAAGCTCGTATCTTACGTAACTCTGTAATTTTGTAATATCTAATCTTGCAGTAAATACACCCGCGGTTAGCGTAATGCATTTCCCGAAGATTTTTATTTTTTATTCAAATCTTGGATTTTGGCTTCCTGTAGGAATCTTTTAAGTAATTTTTATAAGTTCCCATTCCTTTTCAGACAGGCAGGGTCCAAAAGTTTAACTCTACCAGATAACAGACCGCCCGCGTGTACATGCTGATCTCGTGACCTACATTCGGCTTCAACTCGCGGCAAGTCCATATTATTCAAACTTACAAAATTAATTGCAAATTTAAACTCAAGACCTACAACGAGTTTTGTCCATTGTAATATATATATGTGTTCGCACTCTAGCGTCCGCATTTTAAGTCCGATTTGGTTCAAATTTGGTACACATGTTGGTTGTCTACGTCGCTCGGACGAGTTCGTTAGCCAAAAAAATCCAACCACAGGAAGTACGTTTTTTGACCGGAAGTAACTATTTTTTGACATTTTTACTACGAGAATAAAACTTTTTTTTAGTTTTTTCTAAAAATATAAATGTAGGATGTTATTCTGCACATTTTGTTTTTTTACGCGACCTTATAGCTCGCTTGGTTCCCCCAAAATCGACCAAAATGTAAAATACCATAAAAGTACCCGGTTCAAAGCAAGTGGTGCAAACTCGCGAGGCCACTAGGCGCAAACAAACTCTACTAATATATTGCGTACACACAAACAGCTGTTCAACACCTTCGTCAGTAGACCTATTTCTCAAATTGTTGGTTGAAACCCTAAAACATTGGCATATAAACTTAATTTCGGAAATTTTCTCAACTCACGTCAGCGGTCCAGCTGCGTGGTCGAATTATTTTTTCAAAATCAACAGCTTTTTAGGCTAGATTGACCAACTTAAAGTAAATAAAAACAAAATCAACTAAAAATGCTTACTATATTTTAATTCAATTCAAACATTGGTTGTTGCATATTATATATAAAACAACTGATTTGCATCAAAAACTGAACATAACTTTATAGTCCAGTCAATATGTACCTTGAGGTGGAAAAAAATCGGAACTTTCTGAAACTTTGGGGTGTTGTTTGGGACCAACCACTAGTGTTAAATCCAAAAAATCGCCCTGATTAACCCATTGCAAATTTTAGGGGGGCCAAAAAACCGCGATTTTTTAAGACTTTTTCAGTTTTTGGGCCATAACATTTTTTCCTTGCATCCTACGACTTTGACCACTCTATTCACTTTTGTAGATCATTAAATTTTCTACAATTTTAACTACTCAAACTTATATTTTAACCGCATAGTTACCGAGATACAGAGGTTCAAAAATGTGGAAAATTTACCAAAATAGCAAAAAACGCCAGATAACGCTGGTTTTTGCTATGTACCTGGCATTTTAAATAATATTGAATGACATAATGGTTCTTTTATACATAGTCTAATGTTACATGAACCCTTCCCTCACACCCCCGCCCCGGAACCCATCCCCCCGACCCTTCCCCCCTCGAACCACCATCACTAGGAAACCTCGCATAATGCATAGTGGAAAAAGCATTGAAAATCGTGTTGTAATGGAATACAACTACCTGCTATTATTGTATTCTTTGATATTATGGTCCTTTTATACATAGTCTAATGTTACATGAACCCTTCCTTCACACCCCCGCCCCCAAAACCCATCCCTCAACCCTCCCCCCCTCCGTACCACCATCACTAGGAAACCTCGAATATTACATAATATAAAAAACATTGAAAATCATTCCATTCAAAAATCATCAGCCCTCCCCCCTTACCTCTATCGTTATAAACAGTTGTAAAAAGTTAATTAAACGTTGTTTCAATTGTTAAATAAATAATAAAATATAATAAGTAAATAGTAGTTACCTGTATCCTTAGATATCTTCATAAGCATCTTCCTCCGTCACGGCTGTTGTGGACTCCTCTTCACATTCTCCTTCTGAATCCTCTTCTTGGAGGTTGGTTTCAGGAGCATTGTCACATGAATTGCCGCAACAGTTTTTGCATAGTGTCGAACAATGCAGAACGGCTTTTTTGCAGCTGCACGCAGCTGAACTACATCCTTTCGTGCACTTGCAGGATATGATTTTTAATATTGAATCAGGTGCAGCATTTCTGGTGGTGGTTATGGGAAGTGTTCCTCTTCTTGTCAGCGACCATCCCCATGCCAAAGGTGACATTTCGATCCCCATCCAGGTTTGTATCTGATGGTACGCTCGGAACGCATGGTATGCGGCAGTGTCTGTGGTAGGCGGTAATTTGGCGAGCTGGAACTTCAGTTTGGCCACAGATGTTGTGAAGAGTTTATACCTCAGCTGGCCAAGGTTATCCGTGCCCATGGTTCCCCCATACAGGACCACCATCAACATTTCCCCTGCTTCAGAAATCTGTTTTCGTGTGGCATCAGGCTGGTTGAAAACTGCCGATATGGTACTCAAAGCAGATGTTTTTTCAAAAAGGCTGCAAACTCTTTTTTTTCCAATACCGTATGGGGCTGACGTGGTGTCGCATCCACTTATGGCATGTAAAAATAAAACATCTTTCGGCTGAAATTTACACGACGACGTTGAGTACAACAACGTGGGGGCGTTTCCTCTTCCACTCTTCTTGAAATATATGTTATGGTGGGATGAAGCAAGTCCAGTCATTAAGACGAGCAGGTCTACATCTTCGCCTGTAATAACAATGCTGTCGTAGTCATCGTTGGCCTTGTGAATGGCTGTTTGGACGATTGGTAAATCAGCATTTCCTTGGCCTGCTTTACCTCAATCCCAGCTGATTCCATTTCAGCCATCAACATTGATATCAAGTTCCTTTTATTCGTGTCGTTGGCGAGAAAGGACTCTTGTGCCAACTGATGTTGATGATGAAAAGACGAATTTAGTTGCCGAATGGATCAGTGCCCGTCTAGATCGTTCCGTAGCTTTAGTGCTCTGATAGGAAAAGTCATCAGAAGGGTAACCATCAAAGACAACAACGGCATCACGTCCAAGGGTAACCATCAAAGACAACAACGGCATCACGTCCAAAGTTTCTTTGAACGTAGCTGTAGTGCTTTTATTCCACACGACCTTGTGTAGAAGATACTCTCCATCTATCACGGCACATTTCCTACCTTTTAATTTTGTATCAACTGGCTTGAATGCTGAATACATCAATGACTTTGTTCCTTTCCGCATTCCACCCTCAGAGAAAAGAGACATAGGGAAGGGTGCCAATTCGTAAGCAAACAGATCCTTAAGGTCCTCGTCTGTCTGTTTGGCGACACAAACTCGTTGAAAAAGGGTTAGTGGGTCGACTACGAATTTCTTGTCCGCAATTTTCACCGAACATGAATCATAGGCCAGAGTGATGACCGTATCTTTTCTTTTCAGCTTTACGTTTCCAAAATATTGTCCCACTATCCTTTTCATGTTGCAGATGCCAATGTTCCTTGCAGAGTGGCAGTTTACTAATTCACTGCCGATGGTACCTGTGACCAAAGACACGATATCTTTGATGTCAAGAAAAGGTGGATGCTCTGTAAACCATGCACGTAGCTTTCCAATGTCCTGGTTGTCCCTCTTTACACGTGCAGGCCTAATTTCGACGTGCTGTTCTGAAGTACTTGAACGTACGTCAGCAAATGTCTCTATCTGCTCGCAAACATTCTGCAGGCACAGCATACCCAACATCCAACGAGTAAGCACGCTGTCAGTGACTCCTCAACCACGAGTCAGCCCTCCGTGAGTTTTCATGGCCTTCGTGAGAACCTGCTCAATGGTCATGTCTGACCAGATCCCCACCAAAATTTTTCAGTTCGGCGAATAGTGAAGTACCCGTGCTTTGTGAATTTTTCATACTCCTGAGGATCCATTCTGTCTTGTAAGCTGACCATGTCTTGGTAGTAGAGATGTGCACTCTTTGTGTAGTTCAGGTGCCCTGCAGCATGAAGATATGGGATCATTTCCTTCACAGATTGAAGATGTAGGGTCCAATCACCCATCCGTTCCGCTTTGATGAAGTCTTTCAGGAGTGTGCACATGCGAAAGTATTGGATCCAAAGACCTGCTGTAGAGCCTCTTCAAGGGGGGAAGGGTCGGGGGTGGGTTCCGGGGCGGGGGTGTGAGGGAATGGTTCATGTAACATTAGACTATGTATAAAAGAACAATAATGTCATTCAATATTATTTAAAATGCCAGGTACATAGCAAAAACCAGCGTTATCTAGCGTTTTTTGCTATTTTGGTAAATTTTGCACATTTTTTAACCTCTGTATCTCGGTAATTATGGAGTTAAAATATAAGTTTGAGTAGTTCAAATTGTAGGAAATTTAATGATCTGCAAAAGTGAATAGAGTGGTCAAAGTCGTAGGACGCAAGGAAAAAATGTTATGGCCCAAAAACTGAAAAAAGTCCCAAAACATCGCGGTTTTTTGGCCCCCCTAAAATTTGCAATGGGTTAATCAGGGCGATCTTTTGGATTTAACACTAGTGGTTGGTCACAAACAACACCCCAAAGTTTCAGAAAGTTCCGATTTTTTTCTAGCGACCCCCGATTTTTAGTACATATTGACTGGACAGTTTCGGCCTACAATTAACCAAAACACGTTTATTTGTAACCAATTGGGCTAATTTAGAATCAGGTTTTTTACAATTCATCTAACTATCATTTTTTTAGATTAGGTAAATGCAAACAAAAGGTTTACTGTATTACCTATAAAGGTTTACAAACTATAAATCTAAATTTGTGTAGTATATTCTTAATGGCATTAAAAACCATTTTGGAATTCGATCATTTAAGTCAATGTAATGAAATAATTTCTCTTTAAATTAAATCAAGCAATAGCGAAGCATTGCTGGGTCCACTAGTTTTGAATATAATCGGTCAGAAAAATTTAATCAATTATTTTGTTTTGTAATGAAATTAAAAATAAGAATAATAGAGTTTAGGGCTTGGAAAATACTTTTTTTACACTAAATTTGACTATTATAAATAGTTTAAAAAATAGTCTATAGGTTTAACAACATCCTTTTATTGAGTAGGTCTATTTTGAATATGTTAGGTCAAACAAGTAAAAAATATGATTTTTTATAAACTTAAAATTAGTAATAAAAGTAATTAGAGCTTTGAAAATACTTTTTACAGTAAATATGTCAGTTGTATTATTTTATATTTATTCAAAAATCTATTTTAACAATAAAATTTTTGAGAAATAATGGTACATAACCATGGTAACATATAGCTTAAAAAGTTGCCATTTCTCAACACAAAAAATGAAATAATAAAACAAAATCAAATTTACTATATTATTTACATAAACAAAATTTACACAAAAGATCTTTACAAAACTGCAAAATATAACGTATAATAAAAAAAAACATTTGAAAAAACGTAAACGTTGAAAAAAACGTAAATGTTGAAAAAAATGTAAACGTTGCAAAGCAACAGACGATGCTACTTACATTTCTCGATCATGACTGGCAAACAGCTGCTCAACTTCAGAGAGATATCAAATATATTCCACAGCCAATATAATCTGTCACTGGCTTCTAAACTGTTTTAACAACATTGTAGTCTCATTAGACCGAAAACCACAGATTCTACACTAGTTCAGAACATAGAAATCATATTAAAATGTGTGTCGGAATGAGTCTGATAGTGGTGCTGAACGACAAATTAGCGATGTCGGACTGAGTTTGCCTATGGAGTGCAAAAGGTTAAGAGTAGGATGTACTAACCCTTCGGCTACAGGGCTTATGGACTAAGGGGCTATGAACTCGTTAATAGCCTGCTTTTCATTATCGCTTTGTGAGTATGCACCTCGACGCCTAGGATTTTGGACTGATTCGCTTGTAGAGGACAAGTTTGGATTCCCTCGGCCCCGTAACAGAAGCTGCCCCCGCAGTAAAATCCCCCTCATCGATTTGAACCAAGTACTTTTATGGTATTTTACGTTCTGATCTATTTTGGGGGAACCAGACGAGCTATAATTTTGTGTAAAAAAACAAAATGTGCAGAATAATCTCCTATATTTATTTTTTTGCGTAAACCCCAAAAAGTTTTCTAGTACGAGAAAACTCAAAAAAATATTGTCTTTTCAGTAAAAAGTGCTTCCAATTTTGTTGGATTTTTTGGCTAAAGAACTTGTCCGAGCCACTTAGGAAACTAATGTTTAAAGCAAATTTTGTCTAAATCGTATGTAAATGTGGCCGTTAGAGTGCAAACACATACATACAAATTTTAATGGCACCCCAAAACAGAGGTGGATCTAGGGAAGGGGGGGGGGGCAAATTTTGGAGGCAGCAAATTTTGAAGGAGCAAAAAACTTGTGGAATATCTGCCGTCAGCGTTGGTTGCCGCCGCCGCCCTTGCGACTATACGTGATGAACTATACGTAAATAACTATGAATTTACTGAAAGGGCGACAGCCATCTGAAGACTTAAGCTCCTATCCTATACATGTATCCTATTCCGACTCTTATAATGTATACATCGCCGCCGCCGCTGCCACCGTCTTGACTATACCATTTAGGATGTATAATGTAGTCTAATTAACTATGAGTAAACTGAAAGGGCGGCAGCCATCAGAAGACTTAAGTTTTTAGATGGTGTCATTCCGGTTCTTAAATGGTGTCATTTTTTCTACTTACCCTTAAAACACCTGTTTTTCAACAAATACAACTTGACAGCGTCAAATCGTACCATCACAAGTCAATGAAAAACAACGCTTTTATGTAGTATTAATCCTTGAACCCGACGGTATTATTCCAAAATTGTATTGTTCATTTTGTTAATGTAGCAGTGAAGTTGTGCTGCCGCCGCTCCGCTAAGTTTGAAGTTATTTTAATCAGACTATAGCAACAAAACTAAACGATAATATATTTAACTAAAGCAGGGTCAAAGATACTGCTAATACACAGCACAGGTACAGGAATAAGACAGGATGGCTGGAGGTGGGGTACTAGCGATATAAAGGCGACTAGATGAGTCTTTAAATAACCAAGGTCCAAGGAAACGGTGATAACTTGCCTATTATCATAGATCATGAATAATAAATAGATCTTGCATCCATACGGGGGCTGTGTGCCGGAAAAAAGGTTGTCGCGAAAATAGTACAAGATCGCGCCGCGAGGTAGCGCTAGGGAGAAATCATTGGTAGCATAGATGTTTCAAACAGCCTCCTTCGTTTCCCCAATAGATAGCGCCAAAAAAGTCGAATTTCCAGTGGGACAAAATATTGCATTGGATCGGAGTTCTATTAGGTTATCCAAATACAATGCTATTATCCTCTACCATCCACTTTTAAAAATTAATTTTTAAATCCTATATATGTACTATATTTGACATACGTGTTGTAATAATAATAGTTAGGGGGTGGCCAATTCAAGTTTGCCCCTCCTCAAAAAATCCTTAGATCCGGCTCTGCCCCAAAAAAGGTTCTGGGGGGACATGATCGGTGCTAATTGACCACTCCCGATCTTAAATCTCACTATAAGACTCACTGCTTTCCTATGGAACTTCGTTAAAAACCTGAATTTCGTCAAAAATTACAGTCAGAACCTTTTCCAACCAATGCAGCGATGTGTTAAGATATTTGTATATTACATCAGAGGATGAAAGTGTCCACTTTTAGGGATCATCATCTCAAATTTCTGGCAAGAACATTGCGACTCATTCTTGCACAACAAAACTAACTTTAAGTTTGTTGTAAAATCTGTTTTTGTACTACTTAGTTTTAGTCTAGACTATAAACTTTGCAAACACTAATAAACAAGTCAGAATAGTTTTGTACCACATTACCTGACTACATTGTAGCCAAAAGAAAGAGTTATTTGTTTACTTTGTAGTTGTATTCCTGTGATTAACCGAACTTGTCAAGGAAGGTTGGATTATTTCAGTCGCATGAGTAACATAACCGAGGTTATGCAGTCCGGTTATATTTGGGTTTAAGGGTCTGCTGTAGTGGCGGCCATCTTGGATTTTTATCCCATAAGAGCAATTTTAAATTTCAAACTAATTTATTTCGTTTACTTTTTATCATAAAATTGTTTGCAAGGTCTCATTTTAAGCACAGTCACAATACGCATCCGTCTTGCAATTTACATTTTTTTAAAAATTTTTCATTTGTCAAGTGACTCAAATTTTGTAAGTACAAAGTTTGAATTTTTTTCCTAACACAATACAAAATTAATAATGAAAAATAATTTGCAAGCCGGATCCGAAATTTTATAAAGAATATTCAGTTTTTTTTCAACACTCAATTACAAAAGATAGACTTATAAAATGGTTTGAAATGAGGCAATGTCAAAGGTTCAGCTGCAAGAAATTGCACTGTTTAGATAGGGATACAGTGAGAAGCGGTTGCATTTCCGGTTGCTTTCTCGTTTACTGGAGCAGACCCTTAAGTGAAAATAATTATTCATCTAGGGGAGGCTTTGCTCATGCGTAGTGATGGTATCGCCAATGACACCATACATTATCAATACAATCAACATTATGTGCTTCGAAAATGGCAACCGATTTTGAGATGTTTAGCCGTATCTCATAAACAATTAAAAATATTAAAAAAAATCTTCCATCAAAAATTCTAATATTTTGTTGATTACCCTAACCAAAATTGTGGAACAAAAAAGAGTTACGATTTTGTAATTATAAAATAGCTATTTAGTTTAAAAAAAGATGAAATCTTTTCCTGCTATACTAACTTTTTTAAATACTTCGGATATTTGAATAATATTTTGTTTGTTGTTGAATAAATTTCCACCATTTAAGTTAAGATCACCGTAAAATATTTTATGAACACATTAATTTTGTCTTTTTATGTTCTTTGCGCGCAATGCATTGTGTATTGAAAATACTCCCAATACGGGGGTTGGCGTGCGAAGCACGCAATGCATTGTGGGTCTTCCGCTTCTCATAGTGTTCAGTAACAAGCTCACATGTGTGTCCTTTCCAGTGAACGTGTTAACGCGATGATAGTACTCAAACGTTTAAGTTATAAAGCGTGTATACGCGTTAGTATGTGCGGATAGTTTATTCCAGTTGCGTAAACACGAAGCCAACCCCGAAAAGGTTAAAAATCCAACTATCCGAATTTTTGATTATCCGAATGAGTTATGGTCCCAATTGATTCGGATAACTGGAGTTCTACTGTATAGCTATATTTTTTGTACATTTGTAAAATACAATGTTATGCATTTTGAAGTAGCTGACCTTAGCAACTGATGAGTAAATGGAGAACAGATGAAATCGATATTTATATATTTTCCATTTAATCATTTTTTGTAGGTAGTCGGTCTTTAATATAAATTAGTATTTTACTATTCATTGAAATTAAAGTGTTCATATCAATTTACAATCATTTATTTAATTTACTATCAATTTACATAATGAAGATATTTGTATTATTAAATTATGTAAATTTATCACATAAAGTACCCTAGTAATCAAACTAAGCATCGTAATATAATTTTGTGAGAAATCGTTGATTACCAAGTAAATATTTGTACCAAAGTGTCTAAGTAATGTTAAAACTGAATTACTGTAATGAATTAGGTTTAACTTACATCTTTTTGAAGAAAATGAAAACACATAAGACCTGGGATCTAACATGCAACTTGGTTGGGTTTTATTTAATAAACTAAATAATATTGAAACAATTGTTATCTTTTTGAATGACTGA
>JAGFPH010001266.1:73344-84015 GCA_018207615.1 Philaenus spumarius
AAAATACTGTGACTAAACAGTTTAGGTAAGTCCTCTAGTTTTTTTTTAATTCTAATTATATAAAGTGATAATACGGTACCTGTAAAGTGATAATTTTTGTACCTGACAGAATTCTTTCTTTTATAATCGCTAGAAGAGTCTCTTTGTCTCTCTTCTCTACAGGAATCTCTCTCTCTCGCGCTCACCCCCAACCGTAGGCGAAACTCCGCAGTATCAGGAATTTGCGGATTGGGACCCTTTCTACCTGCTACCCGTAGGCAAAAATCCTACACTCCATTAGTATATGGAGAAAATATTGTATTCGTCAAAATTTTCGAGTTTGAGTTTTTGTGATAATACGACGAAATATTATTTCTCAAATGAGGCAACCTTTACTATCTAGTTACCTTGATTTATACACACCATAATTAGTACAATAACCTATTGTTCAATTTGGCAACGTTGATTAATTTCCATTTTAAATACGCAGTTAAACGGTACTTCCTATTTTTTGATGCATTTGTTTACATAATTATGTTTGTTGCATTATTTTCACATTTTCTTGCTTCGTGGATACTTTTGGGGTTCATATTGTTTAGTTTATTTAATTCTTACATGTTTGGTGTATGTGAAGTGATTTATTTTGTTATAATTACGTCAAATATCGCGGAAAAGTCGAAACTTAACCTATACAATTTCAAGTTTTATTTCTTTCATAACTCCTACAAATATTATTTGCCGGGCAAATTTTTGTTGTTTCTACTATCAGTTAGGTGTGTTCTTTCATGTTATATCAAATTCCCTTAGAAATCGATTGACAAGTTAAAGTAAATTTTTACCAAAATTCTTACTCTGGAAGCATGTCAAAATGTGAAATCTTCCATTCCTATAATACGGAACAAATATGACATGAATATGCCTCAAAGGGTTAATCTCCAGCCAGTAGTTTCAGAGTTTAATAAAAAGATATACTCCCGCCAAAATTAAAAAAGACTATCTACTGTTTTACGTTTGATTTATTATCTCGTATGTTTTTGTTTCAAAGCGATAAACACCAACTGGCTCTTATCGCCTGAAAAAAATTAGTATTACCGGGTTATTGAGAGTTTTTAAGGCTGGGTCTTTTATTTCTAATTTGTGATTATGAAATAACACCACTGTCAGCTGTTAATTAAACTCTGTCTTTTGCTAGATAATAATTACTAATACAATTAAATATGAATCAACTGGTTTATCTATGTTTTATCTATGTTCTATCTATGGTTTATCTAAAAAGAGTGCCAATTATTTTATCAAAACAACAAGTGATTCAACATAGTAGTATGTAAAAATTTGTAACTAATCATATTAAAATGAATATCTTTTTCCTTGCTCGGTTAAATTTTTACTGAGCGAAATAACCAAATGGTACAGTTTCACAAATATGATTTATTTAGCGACATATGTTTCACCGTTAGGAATAGCCTAACGGTGTACCTAACGTATTTGGCTAAATAAATGATATTAGTGAAATTTTACTACATATGGTTATTTTGTACTCTGGTTTGGAGTTTCCCCTAGTGCTGACTGTTATTACTTTAAATTGTAACACTGGACTTTCCGAAATTTAGATGAATGAAAATGGAAATACTATCCCAACAATAGTAACAAAGCTGAAACTGTGTAGGTTTCAACTGCAGTAAACTAGAACTGCGCCCAAGCTGGTATCCAAATAATACTTGATATAAATAAAATACGTAGTATTGTTAAAAAATAAATCTTCAACAGTTGTGCGGCAGAAAGTAAAAGTTTACAATCTATAAAAGTGTATATTTATTGGCGAATTTGCGTAGGAAAGATGAGCTATTACGATGATCCTAAGGCCGCTTGCACGCACACCGATTTTGGTCGGCCGGCAAAAAGTCGACCGATTTTTTGTCGACACATCAAGAGTTTCAGGCCGCCTGCATACAGGCCGACACCGACAAACATCGGTGTGTGTACAAGCATGCACAAGGTCACGTACGCCTTCTTGGACCGACCCGATGTCGGTGGAATTATAGTGGCAATAGCCGACAGTAAATCGGCGTCGGCGGTAGTTTTTATCGGTGTCGGCCTGTATGCAAGCAGCCGTTAATTTCTTTACTCCACTGAAGGAATGAAGTCGGTCGACTTATTTGCCAGTCGACCAAAATCGGTGTGTGTGCAAGCAGCCTTATGGTGAGAGCTAGGGTAGGGAGTGGTCATTGAGCACTGATCATGGTAATTGTTTAAACAGTCACTGTGCAAAATTAACATATCCGACTGGACCCACCTTATGCGTGGTTAATGTATGTGCCATTAACTGTCATTTTACACAATTTCAAAGCTTTAATCATTAAAATGTTGAAATTATACAATTTGCACAAAAAATAAATTTTCTGTGGGTTTCCAATTTTTTTCAGTAAAAGTTGCACCAATCGAGACTTACAAAGATTTGTTTTAAAGGTTTTTAAATTTACTACAACTTTTCTATTGGAAGTACAGCGTTCCAACCAATGATTTACAAAATGTAAGCGAGAAACCAAAAAAGTTAAATTTTTCACGGTTTTGTGTTGTTTTAATAATTGCACAATAAAAATCATTGTTTCAGAAGGTGGTATTTTCATATTCAAACTATTCCTTAAGCCGTAGCGCAATCGGTTAGCTGTTAAATCTTTTAGCAAAAACTGCCTTTTTTTGCTCTATATTAATTAATGAGTACCGAATTGTTATTTTTTTACCACAATGTTTCATCATAGATGAACTTTATTTCGTATTTTATTTCATGAATGTAAAAACTACTAGAAAATAACATACCAATTACTATATTGCTGTATTTGTTATTGTATTATAAAATGCTTATTTGTTTTGCAGGTTAATCAAGACATCTTCCCAGTATCGACCTATTCCTACATGTTGTCTCTTATTGTAGTGTTTTTAATAACTGACTATCTTCGATACAAAGTGGTCATCATCGCTGACAGTATCTGTGGCCTTGTTGTTTATGTAACACTCATATTCGGCCGCACTATATTTGCTATGCAGGTAAGCTATAAGATCTTTTTATAATATGCATTTTTTTCTTCCCCTTCCCATTAACCCTGCATGAGGGAGGGGTACAAACTAGCTACACCTATTAAGAGCACCTACACCTATGGGTTGACGTCCGTTGAGGTCCCTAATCGAAGATACGTGTTACTACTTACAACACTAAAAAGAAACGGGGGATGCCACATTATGGAATATGCCGGATTATAGAGGTCTTCCTTTAAAATGGTTTAAACAGGGAATAAACTATAAATAAACACACATGTAGTGTATAGAGTGGACACGTAAATTAAACGTTGAAACTACGTAACAATAACGGCCCAGAGAGATTGCCGCTAACTGATGGGCCTTAGTTAGGGACGGCTCCATTCCCCTTTGTTTTTGGCTTCCGTTAGTCAGTACGTGATAGGGGTTTGCTATTTTTACTCCAGCCTGTCACAAATTCTTCGAACCCCTTTCACTTCCAAACCGTGCAAAGCGGTTTTAAATCAAACAACTACAGTAGAGCGTCGATAATCCGGATTAATTGTGACCGGACCCTGTCCGGATTTTCGAAAAGAAAAAAAAATTCGTTTAAGTTCATATCAAAAATAAAACTTGATAAAACTGTTAATAATTCACTTTAGTGGTTAAATAATTGAAGCAGATAAATAAAACCATTAATTAATATGAACTTATAATGTATTTAAATGATAGAATATACATACATAGGCTACAGTAATATGTAATGTACAATACAGTATATATGTACTTACAGAATACTAAACAGTTTATACATTGCTAGAGCTTTTAAATTAGTCTATTATTGATTTTTGAACTACAGAAGTGGTTCGCTTTAGTAAGTAACGCAAACGATTGGCGATAGAAGTTAAAGTACAATTTAATAAGCACAGAAAACAGTACAGTACAGGTGTAGTAACAGCGTATGTAGTCAAGAGACGCAACTAACAAAGAAATCACGGGAAGCGGCAGGTTTTCAGGTACATAGTCAGACTTGTTGTTTACCCCTCCCTCCTACCCTACTATGAGCAGAATACCCTTGCATTGTTTTGTGGCAGTAAGACGACCCCGCCCAGTCTGTCGCATCAATGCTTTTGTTTGATAAAAATTTTTATGTTTGTACAGTATTCACGTCAACTTGTTTTCTTTTCTTTTTTTTTTTCGCCGGAATTGAATCCGGATTATCGACGGTCCGGATTATGGACGCTCTACTGTATTTGCAAGTAACTTCAATGTATCTTTTTCCAAAGACTTCAATTTGTGCAAATAATCTTCATTAAGTGGAATACGTTCAACAAAAAATACTGTCAGCAACGAAAGTGTTAAACGGTCCCTTTAACCAGGAACGTTTTTAAAGGACGACGAGAGCACATTGTTTTGAATCGGTTTTTAGGAGAAATGTTGATTGAAGTGTTTGTTTTGGACAAGTTTATTGATCAGTAGATATTTACATACTGCTTTTGACGGATGCGGAGCCAACAGACAGTGTAGACACCGAAATCACTCAATAATTACAAAAACTGCCAATTTTCAAGATGATGGATGCCGAACTATCGGGTCTGCCGGATTATCGAGGTCTTACTGTATATACAAGGGATCCAGAAATTAAAGAACATTTTGGTATAAGTAAATAAAAACAAAAGATATTAATATAAAACTTTATTTACATAGACACGATACCTTACTCTACTTTTCAGTGTATTCCCTCCCAAAAATTCCTTTAGTTTCACGAATAAGTGACAATCACTTAATACCAAGTTAGGGCTGTAATACCTTACTCTACTTTTCAAAGTTTTCCCCTCCCAAAAATTCCTTTAGTTACACGAATAAGTGATAATCACTTAATACCAAGTCAGGGCTGTATTTGGACCTCCAGGATCTCAAAACATTTCCCACTTCGGGCGGTGATGCATGAGGTCATGCACTGTCATGAATCAAAACCCCCCCTTTACTGACAACATTCCATGTCTCTTCTTTTGGATGGAGCTTCTAAGTTGGAGAGTTTCACAATAGGTATCTGAGTTTATTGTGTCTCCTATTGGCATAAAGTGTACATGGAGCAAACCCTTTCAGTTCCTTAAATAGTTGCCATCACCTTTCTGGTGTTTAAATTCGGTTTTTCTTTTCTCGGTTTTCTGGGTGAGTTAGAGTGGTGCCGTTTCACAGATGAAACCCGAGTATCATTTCCCGGTTAAGAAATTTGGCACCATCATTGTGATATTGGGTCAAAAATGCAAGGGCTACTCTCATCCATTTAGTCTAATGGACATCAGTAAAATTCTTAGGCACCCAACCAGCACATATTTTTAGTAGGCAAGGTGCTCTGTCACTATTTCATTTAGGGGCGATCGTGAAATTTACTTGTGGGAAAATTTATGTAACTTGCTTAAAATGAAATGCCAGTTATCCTGAATTTTGATCTTTGTCGTGCACACTGGTTCTTCCTTGATTAAACATTATGCATCATGTTCTCAGTGAACCCTCGTTCATTGCACCATACACATTCTTTATTTGCCTAAAAATTCAATAGGCCGAACGTTTTGTGCATTCAGAAAACAAACAACACTACGCACTTCACATTTTGCAGGATTTTCGATGGACGCTGCCATTTTGAAAGGTTACAGAATAATGACGCACAACCGTTTAGCAAAAGTTGCTTCGCACCGAAGCAGGAGACGAAGGTAACTGGCAAGCATGCGATCGAAGTGCTTAACTTTTTGAACGTGACCTTCGTATATATATATATATATACATTTACACTCATGTCAGTTACATTAAAGCATTACTTCATTACAGATCAGTACAATAAAAATTTCAAAAAACTTCTTACCAATTTTAAAAACTTGTAAAAAACATGTTACTTTATTAGCAAATTTCCATAGGAAAAATGAGCTATTGCAGTGGCCCTTATGGTGAGACCCAAGGTCGGGTAGCAAATGAGCACCGATCATGGTCCCCAGAACACGTTTTGGGGTGTCACTAAAATTCATATATATAAATGTATATATGTGTTCGCACTCTAGCGGCCGCATTTCAAGTCCGATTTGGTCCAAATTTGGTACACGTGTTGGTTGTCTATGTCGCTCGGACGAGTTTGTTAGACAAAAAATCCAACTACCGGGGAAGTAGGCCTACGTTTTTTGACCGGAAGTAACTATTTTTGGAGATTTTTACTACGAGAATGAAATTATTTTATAGTTTTTTCTAAAAATATAAATGTAGGATGTTATTCTGCACATTTTGTTTTTTTACTCGACCTTATAGCTCGCTTGGTTCCCCCAAAATCGACCAAAATGTAAAATACCATAAAAGTACCCGGTTCAAAGCCAAGTGGTACAAACTCGCAAGGCCACTATGCCTAAACACTTTGTACTAATATATTACGCACACACAGACAGCTTGTTCAACGCCTTCGAGAGTAGACCTATTTCCCAAATTGTTGGTTGAAACATCAGAACATAGGCATATAAACTTAATTTTGGAAATTCGCTCAACTCACGTCAGCGGTCCAGCTGCGTGGTCGAATTATTTTATATTGCGATGTGATGTTCTTGTTACTTTGTAGTTATGTTTTACTATTAGAGTTTTTATTTATTGCTGATTTACTTTATATCCTAATTTTATAGTTTTAAGATTTCAAACAGTTTATTTCCATTGTTAGTTATTGTATTTAGTCGTAGCTGTAACTATTGCTTGATATTTAATTTGTTAAGTTTGTTCCGATTTTATTTTCGCTAGCCTTATTTTAACTATACAAAAATTGTAAGATTTTTCGAAAAGCTTTAGTTGTTTTGGAAGTACAGCTTCTTTGGCAAAACATCCTATGTAATGAGAATTAGTGACAAAGTATGTCATAATCACTTTGTATTAGGTTAGTATCAACGTACTTATTCTTTGAGTTGCTTTTTTGTTCATGTTTTAGGTCCTTGAAGTATTCTATGGATTGTTTATGGCTGGTGAAATAGCTTATTACACCTATATTTATGCAAAAGTAGACAAGGAACACTTCCAAGAAGTAACCAGCTACACTCGAAGTGCGTACCTTGCAGGCAGAGCACTCTCTGGTATAGTTTCACAAGTGGCCGTCTACTTTAGCCTCACTAGTTACATGGGATTACAATGGCTGACGGTGGGAGGTAGGTTGTATTTTTATGATGTGCATACTTAACAGATTAATATCAATATACATTTTATTTAGCCGTATGTACTCTTGAAAGGAATGAGAGGGTGCTGAAAATATTCACCAACATATGAATAGTCTATATAAACATTTTAAGTATCTCTTTTTTATCTATTGAAAGAACAAATTTATGAAAAAATCCAGGTGTGACTACACGGGAGAAGTGTAAACTTGTATGGCGATATTCTGATTTACACTTCAAAAGTATAGAAAATATTGCATAAAAACACAATTTATGACATGAGGAAGCACAATCTCCATTTCAGAGGTATTACCAAGTAAACTATTTTAAAACATGTTACAAAATGAGGATGCAACACAATTTACGAAATGAGGAAGCACAATGTCCATTTCAGAGGTATTACCAAGTAAACTATTGTAACAAAACTTAAGAAATGAGGAAGCACAATGTCCATTTCGGAGGTATTACCAAGTAAACTATTTTAACACAACTTATGAAATGAGGGAGCACAATGTCCATTTCGGAGGTATTACCAAGTAAACTATATACACATATATAGTAGAAGATAGAGTGACGGAATAGAGCTTGGCGGAAAAAGTGTGACAGTAAAATACAATTCACCGCCTGCAATTTTTAGACGAGGTGCACATCTTGTAGTGCATGTTGGTTAATTTGATCAAGATAGATTCATGAAAACAATATTGAAAAAAATGTGAGTAATAAAAAAAAACCTACAAAATGTCTGTGATAGATATAATTAGAAATTTCCATAAAAAAGATGAGCTATTGCAGTGACTCTTATATGAGACCTAAGGTCGGGATTGGTCAGTGAGCACCGATCATGGTCACAAGATTGTGTTTTTTTGTATTTATATATGTTTGCACTGTAACGGCCGATTTGGGACACACGTTGGTTTTCTAAGTCGCTCAGACGAGTTTTTACCCAAAAAATCTAACAACTGGAAGCCCGTTTTTTTGACCGAAAGTAAACATTTTTTGAGATTTTTCATACTAGAATTAAACTTTTTTTACACGACTTTATAGCCCGTATGGTACTCTCAAAGTACCCGGTTGAAATTCACGCGGGGGATTTACTGGGCCGATGTCACGAAGTGAGTTTGTCAGCTGTAAGCGAAGTGAAGCGAAATAGTTCATAATCTGAGGCCCGAAAAGCGAGTTTTTCCGCTTCGAACAGAACGAAGTAACGCGTGAGCTTGGGCTGGAGACTGAGGTGCAAAAATTCTACTAATATATTTTGTACACGCAGGGACCTATTCAGTGCCTTCTTGAGTAGACCGATTTCATAGATAGTTGGTTGAAACCGTTAAACATATGAACTTAATTTTGGAAATTCGCTCAACTAACTTCAGCGGTTCAGCCGTGTGATCGAATTATTGATTACAGTTTTCTAACAATAACAATTTCTAGCTTAACATTAATAGGACTGACTTAACCTTTTGCAATCAACCATTTTATAATTCTCTTTGAGCAAGGCACGTCCAAGGTCCAAGACAGAGGGTTTGTGTTATTATTTGTGTCTATTATAAATAACAAAAATTATAAGTAGAGTATTGTTAAGTAGTTTTAGTTAAGGTATTGTCTTTCTATCAATTTCATTTCATACTATTTAGGTCTTTTAAACAACAAAAATTTGTTCTTTATTCAATTACATTAACTTAGCATGGAAAAAAAATATTCTAACCGCATATTCAATCTAACCGCATTGCTCTACATTAGAGGTTGATGTTTCAAAATTGAATCACAAAATATGAGAATGAATTTCTTATCTTTAGAAAAAAACCTTTTATATTTTGATTAGGTAATTAAAACCATGTGCGTATGTATATGAATTTTTGGGAAATCGACGGATGCTTTTTGGCTTAGAATTTCTTGGGGCAACCATTTGTTAGAGTAGGTTGACATTAAGTTATCTCAATTTTTAAAATTATGTAGAGAAGGTAATAACTTGTATTTACTTTGATAGATAGGATGTACTTTTATAATTTAGTTATGTTTTATTTTCACAATTTAATGATATCAACTTTCCAAGTTACATGGCAATTTGATAAGTTTTTTATTTTACACGGACAATGGCAGTTATAACCGTTTGTCATTTTACAAGATGCCATCTTATTTTGTTGTTATGTTTACAGGCCTGGGCTTAGCATTATTGTGGGCCGTAATGCTACCACGAGTTGAGAAAAGTATCTACTTCCACAGAGATGGCAGCGATAGACAGCCCACACTAAAAACACCTATAACTGGAGGATTGGAAAGAGGGAAGAACAGTGAAGATTCATCTTCAGAAGATGTAAGTATGAATACTGTCTTTTGAATTGTTCAACCATTCAGAAAACTCATAGAGTGTTTGTTAAAAAATATCATCACCAGGCATTACTTTCTCATAAGCTTTCTTGTAAAAAGCCTAAATTCATATATTTCCAAGCCCTTTTTTCTTACTAGGGTAAACAATGATAGTTTTTACTTAAATACTAAACACATTTTATTTAAAGAATGTACAGAGTAGTGATTCTTTGTCTACACATATAGTAAAATTGTGTCTGTCTGTGACGGCATTAACTGAGAACGGCTGAACATATAAAGCTATGGTTCAAGCCATTAGACATAGCATTTCTTCAGTGTGGACCTAAATTCTTCTATGTATGGAGACGGTTAATGTATGACTAACTAGAACCCCCGGAATGAAACCTCGTGGCCATAACCTTGAATGGTGTCCTGACATGCCCTAGTTTGCCAAGATATGGTTACCCAATGATCGACCCAGCTTAAATCAATACACAACATTTCGGGAGTATGAATCAACTCCCATTATCAAGTCTCTAACAACTAAGGGAACATAAAACTAGAGATCTAGGTCTATGTAAAGTAAACAATGTAAAACTGAAAATATACCACTGACCTTAACCATCTACATAGTACATCTCAGAGTTGAAACTGAGAAGTTAAAAAGAAACAATATTGCAAACACAATCTCATAAATGATGGCAAAACGTGTCGAAAGACCGGAGTCGGAACAACAACTGGCCACGTGCTGAGTGGTGGCCTATTGTTTATTAAGTTTAGTTTCCTCGCCCTCGACCGAACATAAAAATAACAGGCAGTTTGGCCTAGTCTATAAATCGAAAATTACAGAACATATATGGTCCGAACATCATAAATTCAATTGTTATGAACTTATTGTCACAGTTCAATTGTTTGTAACTTATACAAACAAAAGATAATTGAAGCATCGTCCATAAAGCTAGTAGACAATCCTATCAGTCAAACAAGCAAAGAAGTAAGGCCATTATGCTTCCCATTATTAAAAAGAGAACTAAAATTAGATTATAATACCCGTAGAACTAATAAAACACAAGCTGAACTTTTACCTGTCGATTCTCCACATGGGGTATTAACTGAGTTGAGGGCGAGGACACTAAACTTAATGAAGAAAATGCCACTCCCCTAGCTGGCTGCCACTCCCCTAGCTGGCTGCCACTCC
>JAGFPH010001266.1:84025-99262 GCA_018207615.1 Philaenus spumarius
ATCTCTAGGTTTATGTTCCCTTAGTTTTTAGACTCTTCATAACGGGAGTTGATTCACACTCCCAAAACGTTGTGTATTTGATTTTAACATGCAAATAGAGAAACAGAATAACCTCAAATTGACTCTGCTTACTGTATTCAATGTATTTATTCGGTTGGTACACACCTTTAAGCACTAATCGAGTGTAGATGTACTCCAGAGCTTCTCTTGCCTTTATTTTTAATATTTAGTAGTAGTAGTTAGAATCAGGTCAGGAAAAAATGTTCTACTTTTTGTGGTTTAATAAAGAAATTTGCTGTAGTTAAAACTCTTTTGCCTACCTTGTAAATTCTTCTTTCAACATTCTGATAATAACCAGGAGTAGGCACAAGGTCCTCAATCCAGAGAAGGAGACAAACCAATACCGAATAAGCTGTAACTAGTAGCGAATCACCGTGTCTAGCACTGTAATGTCATATAAACTGTTTACATTTTCCAGACGAACAGACGTCACTCAGCCATTTCCTACATCTGGACAGATTTCACAGCAGCCTTCACAAACATGTACGTTGTGAAGTGGGCTTTTTGGTGGGCATTGGCTACTTGTGGTTTCTATCTGGTGGCTTCGTACATCCAGCTGTTATGGCAAGCCGTACGCAAAGACACAAACAACACCGACACGCAGTACAACGGAGCGGTGGAGTCTGCGTACACATTACTCGGTGAGAATAGGTTTTACAGTAGTTCAAGTATAAAGTCTAAACCAATACTTGAACAAACTTAAACTAAGAGACAAGAACATTAGACTAATATTTCCACATTAGTAACACTAATTCTATCTTGTGTTGTTCGGTAGGTGCTGCTGCGTCTATTACTGTAGGAAAACTGCGCTTAAACTGGCAAAGCTTAGGTGAAGCTGTCTTGGCAGTTTGTTCCATAGCCGTAGGCATTGCTCTGTTTGTCATGGCCACGACCAATTCCATGGCAGTTGCTTATATTCTGTACATTGTGTTCACCATTATATACCACACAATGATTACTGTTGCTAAGTGAGTATGCAAACAATGGATTTACAACTATAATTTCTGTTTTTTTAATTATTATTATATACGGGTGAGTTTTAAATGTCCCCCCCCCATAATTTTTTCCGCATTTCTTAAGATATCGACTCCCAACCACCGCCGAACATCATTGATTAGTTTATACTTTCTTTTGATGAGGTTCACATTTTTGGCCGCCATCTTGGATCCGCCATATTGGAATGAACTATTCTTTTTAAATGTAAAGGTAAGGTTGTGACCCATTATTTCAAACTATTTTTTTCCATAGAACACGATGCCGCAATCGGTTTTTAAGGTTTTTAATTATCTGCTTTCGTTCTCGAGATATTAACAATTTTGTAAAAAATTGCAAATTTTCAAAAATCCCTTGTTTTATTCAATTTTTTTTTTAAAAACCGACCCTCTATCATCAGATATCACAGTTTGGTAGTAGCTTATAGATTTTTATTAAGTTATAAATTTTTTCTGCCATCTTGAGTACGCCATATTGGATTGAGATGCTTGTTTTTAATGTAAATATGGTGTTGTGACACATGATTTTGAACTAATTTTTACGCTTTAGACGCTGCCGCAATTAGATTTTTAATTTAAAATCCTTTAATTGTTTCTAAATAAATAATTATACTAAAAAATCAAAATAAAAAGACATAAAAAAAGACGTTAGCATAAATAAGGTTACAATGACTTTTAAATTTTATTTTAAGGAATAATTAATCTTTTATAACAATTAAAGTTTAAAAAAAAGTTTAACCTGATTTAATTGTATTTTTTTAGTATAATTATTTATTTAGAAACAATTAAAGGATTTTATATTAAAAATCTAATTGCGGCAGCGTGTAAAGCATAAAAATTAATTCAAAATCATGTGTCACAACACCACATTTACATTAAAAACAAGCATCTCAATCCAATATGGCGTACCCAAGATGACAGTAAAAATTTATAACTTAATAAAAATCTATAAGCTACTACCAAACTGTGATATCTGATGATAAAGGGTCGATATTTTTTTTTTAAATTGAATAAAACAAGGGATTTTTTAAAATTTTAAATTTCTTACAAAATTGTTAATATCTCGAGAACGAAAGCAGATAATTAAAAACCGATTAAGGCATCGTGTTCTACGGAAAAAAATAGTTTGAAATGATAGGTCACAACCTTACCTTTACATTTAAAAAATAAAAGTTCATTCCAATATGGCGGCCAAAATTGTGAACCTCATCAAAAGAAAGTATAAACTAATCAATGATGTTCGGCGGTGGTTGGGAGTCGATATCTAAGAAATGCGGAAAAAATTAGGGGGGGGGTATTTAAAACTCACCCGGTATATATTTAGTGCTATAAAGGTAAACATATGGGGACGTTTTAAGTAAGAATCATTTTGTAGTGGAACAAGAAAACTTTATTTATAAATATAAGATTAATAGGAAATGAAAATTATTTTATTTTCTACACAGTCAACATTAATATCTAAATACTTATAAAGTCATTGCAATAGCTTTTGGATATTGTCATCAAAGAACTCTGACGCCTGTCCACTGTAACTGCTTCATTCAACACGTCATTGTTCTCTAATCGTTTTCCACCAAGAAAATCTTTAGTTTTAGAAAAAGATAATAGTCTGAGGGTGATAAATAAGTTTTATAATGGGATAGAGGAGTAGGCCTCCCAACCACTGCGAGCCACTAGGATCTATTGTGGTAAGAGTTTCCCTTCAATGATCATTCCAGATACCTCCCAGGTCTCTTATGAAACCAAAGAGGGTGTTGGGATCAACATCACGGACCTTTTCCGGGCTAACAATAGCACTTCCGAGTACCATGTACCTCGTACGTGCGAGAGCCTCGCATTCGCAAAGCAGGTGTTGAGCCGAATCAGTCCCAATGTAGCAGAATCGAAAGGAGTCTTCCGAAACGAGTCCGATTTTTTTGAGGTGGTAGTTGACCGGGCTGTGACCAGTAAGGGTTCCATCTAAGATTGTTTCTAACCAGCAATAGAATCTTTTGAGCTTTCGACTTAGATAGGCAGATGAACATTTTAGCCTGCCTAAGCCCAGAAGCATCATTCCAATATCATGACCAACTTTTCTCTGTCCAGATTTCAACAAAATTTCTTAGGTGGCTCTTAGAAAGGATCTGGGCTAATGAAAGGCTTTTTGGTCTCAACTCTAGCAATGTAATCTGCCGCCTCATTACCCTTTATGCCTATATGGCCAGGCACCCATTTAAGTGTAACTTTATTGAGTCTAGCCATGTCATTCACTGCTTTAAGCAGTCTCAAACTTGCCTTGATTCAAAGGTGAATTATTTGGCTATCACTTAAGGTGGTTTGGCTGTCAGAAAAAATATCAATCCTAGATCCCTTAATTCCTCTTTTGAGGATTTCAAGGACGCAGAGATCTTGTCTGATTCAGACCTCCGTCTGAAAAATCCATGTATGGAGCTTGTACCCTAGATAAACTGCACCTAGGACCATAAACTCCTGCTCCAACTCCGCTGCAGATTTTGAAGCCATCCGTATACCATTCTTGTGTGCTATTACCTGATCCAGGTCCAGCACTTCCTGTAGACCATCGATCTTGACCGTGAAGAAATGGTAAAAATTTAGTTTCCTTCTCATCACATCCGCCTTATGGTCTACCTTAAGCCCCTGAAGCTCTTGCAATACAACATGTGACCTACCAGATGCCCTGGTTTGTAATTATGGGTCTCCATTAGCCATGAATGTGCAGAGGAGACAGGTTGAGAAGCACCTCCATAGCTGAGGTGGGGTAGGATTGCATAGCCTCACAAATTCCTAAGCACGCTATCCTTTTTAGCTTTTGCACCTTTCTTTTCTTCAGTCTACTTGACCTTCTGCCACCACACCACGGCCACATGTTTGATAAAAAAGGTATTTATTTACAAAATATATAAGGAGGGAAACCAAACTTCACTTTTGAGTAGTTTATGTTTGCTTTGTTGCCTGAAGATGAGTATGAACCATTGAAAACTTTGCTGAAATACAGTAGTGGATCACATGATATAACATTATTTTTGTTTGTTTGTTTGTTGTAGCTCTGAAGTAGCCAAGCACATCAATGAAGACAGTTATGGCCTAATCTTTGGTGTGACAACGTTCCTTGCTTTGATCATTCAGTCTTGTATGGTGTTTGTTATTAACAGTAAACTTGCTCTACCAGCCAGAGAACAGGTAAGTTCTACAACTTCTATAGATGAGATTCCATCGGTTTCATTTTTATCTTGCTTTATTTAATATAGTATGGAAATTTTGTCCTGAAGAAAAAATAATGTTGCTGTAGACTTTATTTTGCTCAAGTAATTAGTGTTCTTAGAATTGATCTTGTGTTTCACTGGCCCCTGAGCATGAAACAGCAGTATATTATTTTCAAATGGGTAAAGTATATAAATAGGTAGACCGCCTACGACAAAGTTTTAGGTTACAACACTATTCATACCTATTTCTGGAAATTTACAGGGTCGATTTTCGTGCGGTTTGTTTTAAATGGAAAAAAATGTTATCATTATTATCAAAAAAATTATGAAACGTTATTTTATTTCGTCGTTATATTTATAAGGGCACTTTTTACGTGTTTTGTTTTAGGTTAAAACCCTATTGATGCCTATTTCTAGAGATTCATTTTGCCTCTAATAACCTTTCTGAAACAGTCGACCTCGGGAGGCAATTTTACCTAGTGTTAAAATAATTGAATTAATTATCAATTTTAACCATTTAACTATTAAGCCGCGTCCAGACATGTATCATCGTATCGTAGCACCGTCGCGTTTTAATGGCCGCAACCTATATGGACGGCACACCGTGACAGCGTAGCATCCAAGCGTGCATCGGAGCGTTCCATGGGTTGTCGGTTTTTCTGCGTCGCATCAAAGGAATGATAATCATTGAGTCATGTATGCTCTTGCCTAAACGGTACTTTTAACTAAAGTGCTTTATATCAGAATGCAACATGGAGTGGACTGAAGAGGTTATTTTGCAATTTATTGAAATATATCATAATAAAAGTATATTATGGGATGCAAAACATCCCAGCTGTTATAATAAAATAAAGAAAAATAATGCTTGGGAAGAACTTGCAGCTAATTTTAAAATTACTACGGATGAATGTAAAAAGAAGATGAGTAACATTTTGTCATCGATGAGATGGGAAAAATTTTAAATGAAAAAGACTCGGGGCGCAGGATTAGGTCAGTGAATTATAAATAAGTTATTATTATTTTTTATTATACTCCATTAGGTACAATAAACAACTAGAAATAAAACAATAAAGTAAGTAATTAAACAAAAAAGCAAACTTTAAAAATCCTTTTCTTTTGTTAAAAATAAAATTTAACACAAATTAAAAGACGAAACACATAAACTTTATTTTTATTACGATTTTTACCCAAATCTTGTGCTAAAACTAATTTATACAGGGTGTTTCATCTCTCTAAAATACTTTTACGTATGTTTTCTGGGCCAAAGACAATTCACACTGTTATTATTAAAATGTATGACAGCCCCTATAGTTTTTATACAACAGCTATTTTGATTTTTTTACTTATCTATTTTTATCTCAAAACAGATTTAAACTATATACGTTGACATTTTGCATGAAGTTTTATAACATAAAGGACAAACTAAAACAAAAATAATAATTTTTTTCCAACTGACCAGTTCAAAATGAAAGCCATTTGAAATGTTTGATGTTAAATGTTCTCTGCACTAACACATCCATACACGTTTTCTCAAGAACTGATAAATGGAATGGCGTAGTTTTTAAATCAACATCGATCACGCAGTCACGCTACGATGTCATGAGGTTGCGGTCACGGTGTTCCGTCCAAATACAAACGCGACGGTGCTACGCTACGATACGCGGTTGCAGGTCTGGACGCGGCTTTAGGATTTAGTAGCTTTTTGTGCTGACTTTTGTAATTTTCTAGATTGTTTCAAGAAATGGTTCTGTGTGTGATAACTTTCAAAACCAGGCACTATGTTTAAAAAAAAAAAAAAACACGAACAAATAAGAATTGAAAAACAATCAGTTGCAACGGATATTGTAATTTTGTCTTTGTAAACCAGTGATAAAAAAAATGTTTTGAAAAGGTACAATATGAAGCCTTAGATAGCAGCATATGTATGGCAATCCATAATACATGAGTACTCTATACAGACATAGCAGTTAAAGTTAAGTGAATAACATCTAGAGAAATAATAATTGTTTTTCTTTTTTTTTTAGTTTATGGTGTATGGAACTTACTTCTGTATACTGGGAGGTCTCTTCCTATTGGTTGTCCTTGCAAGATTGCTGCATAGAGTGACGTGCGGAAGAAGTAAGTCCAAGTATACATTTTGAGGTAAGATCTTGATTGAAATTTGGAAACATTACTTCTAGCACTCTTAATACTTTCCAGTAAATTACTTCCACTCGATTATCCAGGGAATCGGGTGGAAGTGCCATGGGTAATTAGAAGATCCATGGAAGGCCCACAAATTTTCAGTGAAAGGAATGTAAATTCAATATAGAAATACTTTTTATTTAGTAAAAAGTAGAAAGGTTCATTTACACAAGTCAGTACCGTATTGGATCAGTGTTTCCGTATCAGTGAAAAACAATATTCTTCTGCGGATAATGTGGGTTTCCACCAACACATGTCCGTATCAGTGCTGCTACAGTATCCCTTCAGTGTTTTAAAATTAACTCCCAACGATATTTTTTAGAATTACACAACCTTGATGTTTTATTTGTTTACAGTGAATGACAAATAACTCATTGAGTGTTTCGGGAAATATCTGATTTTATACAATCTATCTAGTCATAAATATATGGATAATTCTTTTAAAAATTCAATGTGAAGCAAAATAGGAGAGGCGATGAAAAATTATATCTATTATGATATGTGGTAATGAGGAATTATCTAATATTTAACAATCTATATGATCGGCTTTGAGGTTAAAAATATATTTGTTAACAATACTTTTTATTTACATCATTTTTGAAAGCCTAAAAAATAACTTAGCCCCTACAAACATAAAACTATATTTTAAACTATCACTAACTAGTTTGGACTATTGGACTAAATTATGTCTATTTTAATAGTACTATACGAGGGCTATTCAGAAAGTAAGGAACGTTTTGGAATTAAAAGAAGACTAAGTACAAGAAAAACATTTTATTATATACATCTGAAAGAGCGATTAAAATACTACTTTTCCACATAGTCACCAAACAAATTGAGGCATTTATCGTAGCGGGGGACAAGCTTTGAAATTCCTTCGTCGTAGAAATCTGCCGCATACGATCTCAGCCACTCAGCGACGCGCAGCCAGAGCGCTGTGTTCCTAGTCAGGTCTTCATTCTTGGAAACAAGTGAAAATCGCTTGGTTTTAGATTCTATAGAGTAGATGAGGTAAAACCTCCCGTTTGAATGAATTAAGGAATTTGCCGTGAGTGGGGTTTGCCGTGAGTGGGGTTTGCCGTGTGAGGTCGGGCATTGTCATGCAAAAACAAAGTTTCGAACGACAACTTTCCTCTGCGCTTGTTTTGAACTTGCTAAGGTTTGCAAAGTTTGACAGTACCTCTCAGCAGGGGTGCAGATAATGTTTTAGCACATGAAATTTCCCCAGAACACACTTTTTTCACTAAAAATTTCCCCAAAAATAGAGCGCTACAGATGCGCTGGACATTACACAGTTAGTTTATCTATTTCAACATATTTATTGACATTATGTTTTAATAATTATTATTATATTCACTATAAATTCCAATATAAATCTTCAAAAAAACAATAATTACATTATTTTTACTTAACTAACTACGGTGAAATTAAATATCTACAGTGAAATATCGTCAGATGGTCCCAAAAGGTTTAAAACAAAAAATATAACTTGATTATAGCTATTGTATTATGTTTAAAAGTACTCCTAATACTTAAGTGGTAAATACAAAGTTAAATGTTATGTTAAATTAGTTCCAATTCAATTACCGAATTACCTAACACAGCCACTACTGAAAATATTACGGAGCACTGTAAATATAATACTTAATAACCCTCCGATGGTTTACTACATTGGCTCTTAAACATCACAATAATAAACAATTGCGACGGAAAAAATCACTAAATAAATTTAAACATCACAGTAATAAACAACCACCTAGACCACTTGCTACTTATAAACTGACGGGGTCGAAAACTCGAAACGAAAGATATGAGATATAACAGATGTCAGTATACCCCATCCCTCCACCCCCCCATCTATGCAATGAAAAAAGAAACAAATGAGTCACCATATTGTACGCATTTTACTGATTTCGAATTTCGGTAAAAAAAAAATGAAAACATCAGTATACCTATCGTTGATGTATGCTGACACTTATACATCAGCATTAAGTATCGTTGTATAATTTGGTTTAATATGATTTAATTCTTATCGCTTGAATAATATCATTTGTATGAAACTTATCAAAAGTATCATAATAATTATTGAATACCTAACAAAAGTATTTGAACGCCAGTCAAGAATCAGGAAACTGCCATTCATCAACCGGCACAAAAATATCGTATCAGCGGCTCGGCCGTACGATATTTGGTGCGGTGAAGATTATTATCGTATCGACCGTACAATATTTTGTGCGGTGAAAATTAAATAGGAATGCTGTCCGACAGCAGAGAGCAGGCAACACACTTTGTGTGTGTGTATGTGTTGGTGTGTATGTATATGTATCGTACAAACCGATTAGGCTGACCTTTGTTCCCATTCATTTCTAATCTATTTTTTCCCAAAATAATTAAATTTTCCTTATTTTTTGAGGATTTTTCCGCGGCCAAAATTTTCCCAGCTGGGTCCAATTTCCCCCGAACCTCGTTTGGGCGATCGGACATATTCTCCAGGCGTGCCGCTCAGAGTTTATTGTTGCACCACGTTCGAGAAAACCTATAAGCAGCCCACCTTGCCTATCTCAAAACACAGTCGCCATAATCTTCCTTGCTGACAAGGTTTGTATAAACATTTTCTTGGTTTTTGGGAGATCTTGTGTGACCCCACACCATGAACTGTAATTTTGTCTCGCAATTGATGTGTTTCACCCAAGTCTCGTTACCAGTTACGATTCGATCCAGTAATGAAGATCAATGTGTGTGGTAGGCGTCCAGAAATGTTAAAGCTGCCCCCATTCGCTGACCTTTATGGTGGTCTGTAAGCACTTTTGGCACCCATCTTAAACAAAATTTGTGGTAACCTAGCTTTTGAGTCACATTTTCAAACAACATAGTCCGTGAAACTTGTGGAAAACAAAGCGAAAGCTCCGTTATTGTGAAACGGCGGTTTTTACAAACGCTTTTCATCAGCTTTAGCGACCAGATCGTCAGTCACAATGCTCGGGCGTCCACTCTTCTCTACATCATGAACGTTGGTTCAGCCATTTTTAAACTGAACGCACCATTTTCGGACGGAACTTTTATTCATTACGTTGTCTCCATACACTTCACACAGTTGCTGATAAATTTTTTGGTTTTAGGCTTTTTGCCAACATAAACCGTATGACAGACCGCACCACACAACTGGCTAGATTTTCAATTGCAGCACACATTGCAAATTTGAATATCGAAAAAAACAGGCAGGGCGGAGATGTTTCCGTTGTTACGGCTGGACGCCGATTTAGGAGCCAAGCACGCACCAAAATATACGCGATTGGCATGCGCCTAGACGGAAACCTTATTTACTTTCTGACAATTTATCGTAAAAGTTTTAACTTTTGTCAATTTACAAATATATGCCTACTGATACTGAAATGTCACGCCACTTATGAGTGGGAATGAGGAAACGCATATCGCACTGATACTGAATTGTCACGGACTGATACGTCCCGAACCTGTGTACGCTTAAAAGCGTATATAGAAGAGTAAATACAACCGAATCAAATAAATTCAATTTTATTATAATGGTATTCAACATTTTATTAAATACTACCAAAATAACATTATTCAACCCTACAAAATAGTACATGTACTGTACAGTAGGCTAAAGTTGTTGTTCGGTTGTCCTAGTATGATACGAAGTGCTGCAGAGTTTCAAGAACGATTTCACAAACTGTCGCCAAATAATACCATAATGATAAAAGTGTTCTGCGTACCGAGGTGTTTTATCTTCCGTTCATAAAGATTTTTTTCTGTCCTATTTTATTTTTTATATTTTTGTTTGTCCACTCCTACTGGCCATCCGTGCGTTCGAGGGATTTTAACTTGTCCAGTACTGGCCATCCGATCAGAGAGGAACGTAACTTGCACCAACGGTTCATACTTGACAAAGAAATGGCTGTGACTAGCACTACTGGCCATCCGAGCCCGGAGGACTTATATTAAAAATTCTACCAGAGTGCAAAGGGTTAAAGTTTTGTTTGTTCTTACAAAAAAGTTCTTCCATTTAGTTTAAAGAATCTACAGCGTAAAACGTTTAAAATTACACTTTAATTGTACAAATTGGTTGAAAATTAACAACAGAAAGGATCAATAAAAATATTTCTTAGGGAATAAATATATAATTTGTGTTACAATTTCAGGTAAATAAATACTGCATGAAGTTGAAGTATGTTATATACACGGTGTTACAAAATGAATATGCACGTTTTAAGGGTCGGCTCTAGCTGTCGGCCATGTTGACTGACACTACATAAGACCAATGTTAAATTAAAATCCAAAATTTTCTTTATTTTTCATCGGAAAATTATAAACGATATGTCATTTTAAAGCTATGGTCAATATGCATGCAATGGCTTTGTAAAAACTAAGAAAAATATTTTGTTTAATATTTATTAACAATTTAAAACATTGATTTTTGATATTTTTTTATGTTCTTACTATTAATTATAGCTAAAAACTACCAAGCCATGAAGAATTTCATCCCCAAGAGTTTGGTATTTTTTTAAAACGCTATTTGAACAATTGCGGGTTTTAAATTGATTTAGGCTGAGCAATGTCCGTGTAACCTACCACCGCTATAGGGTGATTTTAAATACTTTTTACGTTGTAACTATTAATTATAGCGAAAAATTACCAAGCCACATTCGGATGAAGAATTTTGTCCCCAAGAGTTTAGTATTTAAAAAAACACACTATTTGAATAATTGCCTGTTTTAAGTAACCTACCGCCGCTATAGGGAGTCGCAGGTTGCTTTCTGCTTTACTAGAGCCGACCCTTAAGGCTTTATAGTATTTATTGAGTTTAACTTAAAATTAATTATAAATAATTCATCAAATGATAGAGCAACTCGAACAGTTTTGTCGGTACACCTGTACATGCACTGTTTCCCCTGTCTTCCGCCAGAAAGCGCTAGTAGCAAAGATGGCAACCAGTGAACAGAAAGCTTTTTGTGTTTTACAGTTTGCAAGGACTGAATCTGTAGTTACAGTGCAACATGCTTTCCGTATTAAGTTCAAATGTAATCCTCCAAGTGATAATGACATCCTTTGCAAAGGGAAGAGTACGGGAGGACCGAGAATGACTGGAGAACGTGTTGAATCAGTCTTTCACACGTAGTCCTAAGAAATCAGTTTGGAAGGCTAGTCGTGAATTACCAATTCCAGTGGAGAGTTTTAACCCTCCAAGTGGCATGGTTAAATAAAGCTAAAATTGAAAAGCCTGTTTTTAGCATTTTGCAAGCATATTTTTAAAAATTCGCCAAAAATAGTAAATGAACCCCAATCCAAAAGTGTTCCATTGCTTTTTTGTAGAAGAAACTTCAAAGAATTCAAATATGCCACTAAAAATTAGTGTCTTTTGAAATTGTAAAAGTTATTAGCTTAGAAAGCAAAAAAATGTTTAGTAACGGAAGGAAAAAACAACTTTATGCCTACATAAAAAATCGTAAAACATTTTTGTAATTTTTTTCGTAAGTGTAAAAAAGTTTTGTAATTTAGTTCTAAATAGAACTGTATAAAAACATTTATCAATTTCAAATTTTTTATTTTGAAAAAAACAGTTTTTATGTTCCAAGTACACGACTGGTAACAAACCTAGGCCTAGATTGTAACGTCATTTACTAATATATGCTTTGCCCAAAAATGAAATATTATTATAACAAAGAAAAGAACGGTATACTTGTCTTTCCTTAGTTCACAAAAGTGTTTGAGTTATCATTATTTGAATAACAAAATGACATCAATCTAATGGAAATTCGGCCGTCTATAACAGCGGTGAGAATGGGACACTAGAATAGCGTGGGAACTCACACGCTAGACTTTCTCACTAGAACGTAATAATTATGTACATTTCAATTGTAGTCTAGGCAGACAAAAAACTGGTTATTTCTGGATTAATTCCCACCGTTACAAAATTCAGACTTTGCTGTACAAAATGGTGTAAAGAAATCTGTCAAAACATTTGATATGGTAGGCGTAAAATAACTTGACAAATGGGCTGTTTCATTGGTTGAAAAACTGTCCAATCGCAAGGGTTTACAGCAATTCTTGGAACAAATCGTATTTTTATAGTGACATCTGATTAGAAGGCACCAACAGAAAGATAAAATCTTGACGAATCCAATGGTATCTTTATAATAGCCAAAGAAATATTTGTGTAGATAGTCTTGAACGTTGAAGAAGTGGGAAATAACAGTACAATTGTATGCAGATTCGCGCACGGAAATAGCTGTAGACCAATGTGCATATTTTAAAACGATGATTGCGTATGTAAATATACGTTTTACGAAAAAGTTTTAAATACAAAAATTAAAGTTTAATCCATTTCCTTTCCAATGGTGCCGGTGTTATTACGATTGGATGATTTTAAGTGAATTAATTAATCGAAAATTCAAATGTATGTAAATTCTTGCTAATTGTCGAAATGGCTGCATCTTGCGCCTGAGAGAACGTCACTTTGGGCAGTCTACCATTGGGAGGGTTAAAGAGACGCTTACAACTACGTCCTTATTGTTTGCAGCTGTTACAAGCTCTAAAGCCTACAGACTACGGTTTACGTGCCAACTTTGCAAACGATATGCTGCTGCACGACGATGAAGATTTTCGGGATTGTGTCGTTTTCAGTGATCAACATTTCACCTAAGTGGACATGTGAACACTTAGATGTGCGCACCTGGAGATCAGCAAATTCCCACGAGATGGTACGGTTGCTACGAGACTCCCCTAAATTTGATGTTTTTTTGTGTCATATCTAGGCGAAAAGTTTATAGGCTGAAGCAACTTCAACTTGTGTTGCTTTTCTTAATGCGCTAGAAGTTTAGCTGTTTCCTCAATTGGAAGAAGCTGAACCACGGAATTTTATTTCGCAGCAAGACGGTACGGAGTTGTTTAAACGGCACTGTAGCCGACCGCTGGATTGGCCGCAAGGGGCTGGATGAGAGAGCTTGTTTCGCATGGCCTCTACATTCACCCGATCTGACGCCATGCGATATTTACCTTTGTGGGTTCATAAAGGGTCATGTGTATGTGCCTCTACCAGCTGGCCTACGTGACTTGAAAAACAGGATTGAAACAGTTGTTGCAATAGTTACTCCAGACACACTGAACAAGGTTTGGGATGAACTCGGCTATCGATTCTATGTGTGCCGTGTGATGGATGGTGCTCACATTGAACACTTGTAGGAAAAACTGTTTCAGTTGATCTTTCATTTGATGTATCTTTATATATAATACGTGAAGACGTTTTTTGTAAACACAACTCCTCCCTTATTTCTGGACCAATTTTAATGTTTGAGGTTTCAAAACATTCGTCTCATTTCGTAGTTTTGCAATAAGGTTATAGATGTCAAAAATTCTTATCCTTAATGGCGTGAGCTAATCTCAAAGGTCGGGTTTTCCCCATAAGATTAACATGGAAAATATTTAAAAACCATTTCTACACAAAACAGCTGTTTATAATAAGAAACAAACTAATCCAGCTGATTTCGTGGATGTAAATATCGATGATTACAGTATTCAGAAGGTTATAAAAACATTTCAATACAAAACAGCTGTTTATAATAAGAAATAAACTGATCCAGCTGATTTCGTGGATGTAAATAACGATGATTACAGTATTCAGAAGGTTATAAAAACATTTTAATACAAAACAGCTGTTTATAATAAGAAACTAACTAATACTGCTGCTTTGTGGAAGTAAATATTGATTTTTATAAGGGAGGAAATGGATTATTTATTCAAATTATAAAATTTACGAACTAATTTGTTTTGAACATTTAACATTATTTACCATCTTAGTTTTGAGGTTATTATTTATAACTTTTTTGTTAGGTTTTTGATTAAGTGTAGACCTGAGCCTTACTGGTTCTTTTAACCTTTATTATTACTGCTGTTATAAAATATAAGAAATAATTTGATTTGAACATTTAACATTATTTACCATCTTAGTTTTAGCACGCAGGGGTCTCCCCTAGTTTTATATAATTGTAAGTGAAATGTAGTAAATACTACAAAGCCTTAATTCCCCGATATTTATATTGAAACACCCTGTATATCAGTTGTTTAGTTATAATAAAATTTTGTTAAATTTGAACCACTCGCAGATCCTCCTTTGTTACAGTCAATTAATTCTGTATTTTTTTAAAGGTCCTTTGGTTATTCTTTATAAAAACAATTTTGTAATAAATGCATTAAGCAAAATATGGTGATTGTAATCTGTGACTTTACCATTTTATATATGACTAGGGGAAACCCCTGCGTGCTCCACACGCCAACCCCGTTGGAACATTCTTTACTCATAATCATGTTACGTTTTCTTTATAATAAATTTATAGGATTAATAATAACCGCAAAGCTAATATGGTAAATAGTGTTAAATGTTCAAACCATATTATTTTGAATATTTTATAACAGTAATTATAATAAAGGTTAAAAGAACCAGCAAGGCTTAGGTCTACACTTAAATAAAAACCTAACATAAAAGTTAGAAATACAAATAATTGCTTCAAAGTTTGAAATCAGCTTTTAATGGAAATATTGTAGCAAACAGCTGTTTTATCTGTTATTTTATTAAATTGGTTGCTGTGGAAATAAATGTAAATACATTTGTTGGTTCATCTGTCTAGGCCTAACCTATAATTTTTTCCGACTAAGTTTACAAATATTGAAATAAAAATGTTTTTATCAAAATTAATTCCAGCCTATGTTACTCAGGGATAGTGTAGCTGTTTATTAGTAAAACTATTTTTTTCAATCTGTTCAATTGTTCCAGAGATTACCCC
>JAGFPH010001266.1:99362-119608 GCA_018207615.1 Philaenus spumarius
ACATACAAACAAATTGTACATCTTTATAATATTACTATAGATTTTCTGTGTAATTACTTTTGTCCTATCCTGCTGTTTTCTAGGAAATCATTTTGTTCCCTTTACAGTAAATTTTGTAAGAAATTCTATTTTCTAAACTCAGTTTAATTTTCTTTGTTTCAGGTCCGTAGTGGCGACACTTTCTACCGTAAGATATTAGTTACCAAATTGTTTACTTGATAGAAGATGCCTTAAAACGTACTTAAATGAGAAATAAGTATAAGACGGAATTATTACGGGCCATGAACATTTTACTAAATATCGTGTTTTATGAAGCTCAAACTTTTGATGGCTGGTACAGCAAAAGTGATTATTGAAATTTTAATATTTATTTTAACTGTTTAACAAATCTATAAATGACTTTTTTATTTGAATTGTATCTTAAAATCATCAAAGATGTTCTTAGAGGTCGAGAAAGTTCAGGTGGATAAAATTACCAAGTGCTTGTGGTTCGCATGTATGTTTTTTTCTACTTAAAATTCTTGTATTGCAGAACGGATAAACACAAAATTATAAATCAGACAAACGGCAAGTATATGGACAATGTATGACATTTGAGAAAAGTCTGGCGATGATTTTACTGTTTGATATATTTATCTAATGTGATTTGTGTTGTACATAAGTTGTTATGGTGTAACAGTGCGTTATGATTGTAAACAATAGGACACATTACATCCAAACACTTGTAACTATATTATTGTAACAGAGTAGTACAGTAAAACCTCTTATATCCGGATCAATGTGGCGCCGGCCGATCCGGATACCGAAAAATCCGGATTTCACAGAGGCTTTTTTAATGTGTTTAAAGTGGTAGAAATGAACAACGAATCGTACAGTATACCTTTTTATGGTCAACACGCTAAAAAAGAGTACAAACAATTACTGTACTGAGGTAAAAAAACCTACCGGATGTATACTAATATGTGCATTGAAGTTCAGAAAAAGTATAGCTTAGGCCTACGAGCACAGTACAAGTATTCAATTAGTGTTAATTCAATTACCGTAAATTAAAAATGGGTGAAAATAATAAAAAGTTTTGACTTAAATACAGTAAAAACTTTTTTTGTACAAGTTTAATTTGCACTCACGTAATTTTTTTGTAAAAAAATTATGTTATTGTTGCTTGCTTAGCTCGCTGAACCCGCTTCCTTGACGAAATATCTCCCCAACTGCGAAAAAGCAAGAGATCGGCCGCTGTAGTATCTTGTTGTTCGACATAGTCGATCAGCTGTTCGAGCGTCATAGTTTGTTTTGGCTCTTCATCTTTGACAGGTGCTGGCTCTGTGTCCACTAAGTCGATAATATCACTGTCGGTAAATTCATAAACTTCATCTTCATTCACCCGCTCATTTACTCCGTCATTGTTTATTTCGTCAAAAACGGGAACGCTTCTGAGAAGTTGAACGATTTCTCCGTTCGTTTTACTATCCTGTTTTTCCATTTCCGGCTCTACATCGTTCCGCTGATCACTCGCTGGGACTTGCTTTGTGGTGGTTCACTCGCTTTCTACGCATTTGCGGGAACAACGCCCTACTGGTCAACTCAAAAACATCGTTCGCTATCTGGTCGAAAATATTCATTTTTGATAGATATGTTTATTATTTTTTACTACGTCCGATATCGGAGGTTTCGGATATGAGAGGTTCTACTATACTTCGGTTTGGAAAGCCGATGAGATAGGGTTTATTTTGCTCAAGCGGATTGGGATGGTTTTTCACTATCGAAATGGTCGCAGGAGATAGCATGTTTACTCGAACTTGCTGAAGTTGATTTTCGCACATTTTAAACAGGTTATGAACTGTGTTCAAACGTATGTTTGTGCGTTTCATCAACGCACGGTGATAAATGTTTTTTTTAAATGAATAACGGTTGTACTTTCAGCGAATTTAGTTTAAGACTTTTTTATTTTACCAAAAGAAATTTGTTAAGAAATTTATTTTAACTTGTTATTGTTTTTAAAACTTTGTTGAGATATTTTTAATATTTGTTGTTTTTTAGTAGATTTGTATTAGTTTTATTTTGTGTGATAATAGTAAAGTTAACCCTTTCACTGCTGTATTGGGGCAACAGTTGCAACAGCTGTGTGGTGAATGAGGAATGCCGGCAGCGAGACAAAGAAGAATTTTCAGTCAGGAAAGACTATATATTGGAAAAAAGAAATGAAACTTATGAGTTACTAAATATATATTTTTAATTATTTATTGAACATTATTTAAAAATTTGTTGGGTCTCTGTCATACATGACCCACTCCCATGGGCGGAGTTAACGGCACACGTGGAATCTAGAAAATACCTATTATTACAGTTTCTGAATTAAAAAGAACTGGTTCTTCTTCATCAATCTCACTTATTAATCTTTTGAGTACTACGAATGTACGGGATCGTTTGGTGCTAAACGGACTACGCACGTTCGGGTACGTTTTGTATTTTTCTGTTCAATACTAGTAACGGTTATCTTTGTTTTTTTTTTTTTTTTAGAAGCTCTATTTAGCGCTAAAGTAGTAGTTCTGTGAACATTAAACCTCGCTCTTTGAAATAACAAATGTGGTTTTGAACTTAGGTTAAAAATAGTGTGCCAGTAAGGAAGTAAGTAGAAAATTTAGCCAGTGAAAAATTATTTTGCAATTTATTCGTTTTTTCACTGTTTTGAGGGACATTGGACATAAAATGTTTCTCGGGGAGGTACGTTCTATATTCCCTTTTTTTTATTTTTTTGGGATTTTTATTTTTTAATATTTTTTTTTTTAGTTTTTTTCGATGTTTTGTATCAGTTTGACTCTGTGTGGTGCTACAAAGAAACAAAATGAATAAGGGAATATAGTTGGTAAAGGACTATAACTCAGTAAATTCGACGCAACACCAATCGGGCTCCTTATCTCAGCTCTCCCTCCACAACTCACTCACAGTCACAGCGGAAACACTGACGTAGCGCAGGAAAGAGCAAGACAGCAGGTAGCGCTCTCTCTCTCCCTCTCCATAAAATTATAATGTTTTATGAAGATATCTAAAGAATAAGCGTATAAAAACATGGTTCAAATACAAAACTTCTACAATTTTTAACAAATTTAAAGTTTGCGGCCATTTTGTGAGCATACATTTTCTACCTGCAAAATACTATTAGCCGACTTACGGTTAAACCACAAACTGGTTTTGGAAAAAAAGCTTACACTGAGAGAAACGGGGTTAAAAATTAAAAATGGAAAAAACTGTATATATACATTGCTCGGCCTAGGAATAAGGAACATTCATGTAAAAAATCATGATAATCGGTCAAGGCGTTTGGCCGTAATCGTGAGACAGACACACAGACGAAATGCCGAACGGCCGAGCTAATACGGATACCTCGCTTCGCTCGGTCAATTAAACACTGTAAATCAATACTAGTAACGTTATCTGTTATTTTTTTAAAGAAGCTGTATTTAGCGGTAAATTAAACTCTGTAAATCAATACTAGGAACGCTATCTGCTGTATTTTTTAAAGAAGCTGAATGTTTAAACGAAATGCAACAGGCAATCCATGCCTACGATACATGCAGTTTAGTTTGGTGTGCGGCTCTATACTTCACTTTGTTTTGATTCCGTTTACACATCTAATGGCTAACTATCCTCTTGTAATTGATGATAATGGAATCGAACTGTTCTTTACAAATGCCGAATCGGATATTGAAGATGAACTTCTTTTTCAGGGGTATTTATGTACGTGTATACAATTTTTTGCGTTTAAAACATTTAACTATATATTTATATGTATAAATATAATTCTAAATGAATAAAGAACATCTGCATACAAGATAAATCAAAGTGAATAATAGTTATAATATACAGTAAAGAAGTAAAATGAGAAAAGTAGAAAAATCTCAGGCTGTAGGCCTAGTTTTGAATTCTAAAACCTGGTACTTGAAAGGTCAAATCACTATCATCATCTTCACCTTCCAAAGTACTCATTAAATGAGGCTGTAACATCGCTTTCAGTAAGTCCAAAATAAGACGCCGCCATTGTGTAAACTCTGCTCTCTATAGTGCAACACTCGCACTTGTTTTTAGTGGCGTAGGAGGATTCAAGTGCAGTAGTTAATATATTTTCCAGTAGAGAGCAGCACTTATCAGTGCAAGATAATACGAACTATAAATATTAATATTAACGTTGCACATGAAGTTGAAAATATAAGCGCTTCTGTAAGTGCATAGCCCCACAATATGGCTATGAACGGAAATAAACGAGCATAGCAGTGAAAAGGTTAAACAGCTAATTTCCCAGAGTAACACATTGTTTTAAATTATAATTATAAATTTTATGGTTATATAGTTAGAAACACAATATTCCTAATGTTGTTCATTTTTACAATCACCCAATTATATTATTACCTCAAATATATAAGGTTAGGTCTAGTCATTTGTATTAGAATAGAAGTGGTAATTTATGTAAACAAGTTGGAATTTTATATAAAGTGATTTAACCCTCCAAGTGCTGACTATTTTGCTCTTTAGCACTAAAGGTTTTTTTGGTTCCGTGCATGCTTATTAACTAAAATCATTATAAAATACTCACTAACGGTAAGTAAGACTTATTATACATCATTTTAATCACAAGTACATGCTCTTTACAGTAAATAGCTTTAACGGGCTTACCTTATAATTTTTATCCTTTTTTTTGTTGACCAAAGTAAAAATTTAAAAAGAATTTGTTTTTCCTAAAACCACTTACTCAAAATATGTAAAAAAATCTCTGTAGAAATTCCAATATAGCCAAAAGTTGCACAATTTTATAATGAATAGAAATATACTTAACACTTTGCTGTAAAAAAATTAATTTTGTCTATAGAAGAAAACCACTCAGTTTTTTATAAAAAATGGGTTTCTGCTCAAAGAAGAGAAACTTGCCTCTAAAGATAGAAAAGTACTGTCTAGACCCAATATTTATGGTTTTAATTTGTTATAAAGGAATAACACACACATTATATAGGTGTACAACAAAAGAAAGAAAAATATTTACAGTTCAAAGTCTCTAAAAGTCACTATTTTCAAACGCACCTCTAATAGCACTTGAATTGCTAAGTTCACTCATAATTACTTCAAACATGAATAAACATTTACAAAAACAAATAAAAATAAACTGATCCAAACTGAAGCTAAAAATGAATAACAACTAGTGGATGAACAAACAAAATCCGAGATCCGAGCGTCTATCTACACATACTGTGCAGTTGATGCACGACTAGATAGTTGATTTGACAATTCTGCCGAAGGTTTGTTTGAGTCGATATCACTATGAAAGTCTGTCCTATAATAAAGTGACTTTCCAAACACAACCATACATTGAAGTATCCGATTTTATTAAAAATAGCGGCGTCTTACACTATAACGCAACTTTCAAATGTTAGCACATGGAGGGTTAACATCCACTTAAATAAATATTTTTTCAAGAGGGGCAATACATGATCTCATGTCGGTAGAACTGACAATAAGTGAAGGAGTACAATAAAATTTCAGGTTTGGTTGACGAATAGTAAGTGAACATCTGATTTAAAAAACAAAAAACACTTTATAATCTGTAACATGAAATATAGTGATTGCAAGGTGTTATTAATTGTAAATATTTGTACATGTTACATTCCGTTATTTATTTTGTTTTCATAGTACTAAGTGTAATTTATTATTATACTATTATATTGTATAGGTGCATTTTGTTTGTCGCTATGTGTATATTTTTATATGTTTTAATTGTTATTTGAAAATACTAGTGTGATAGCTTTAAGTGTATGAATGAATTTCGTGTAAACACACTACTGGACAAAATCGACACACCAAAACAGAATTTAGTTTCTTGTATTTAAGTTGATAACAACCTATACACGTCTTCCGTGTCATTTAGAATTGAATAAAACTAAAACGATTAGGCTCCGAGTCGAAACATTACTTTTAATCGTAATTGAAACACTAGTTGTTACCAATCATTATTTATCTTTCTGGTTATACGGTTCTGTTATTTAATATTACGATTAAGCCATACAATTTGACCGGAACAGTTGGTGACTGCATCAGTGTTTGTTACTAGGAATGGTACACTTACAATGTGAAATCAGTCAACCATTTGGCTGTTGAAGGAATCTTTGAAAAAGAATTTTTAGAAATAGCAGGCGTTTCAAAGTTAATATGGGGTTTTAAGGCTTTTGTAGTATTTATTACATTTAACTAACAAGTATAAATAATACATCAAATGGAAGAGCAACTCAAACAGGTTTTCCTACAAGTGTTCAATGTGAGCACCATTCGTCACACAGTACACATAGAGTCGATATTTCCTGACCTGCAGATGTGCACATTATGAGTGTTCACGTATCTTCTAAGGTGAAATGTCAATTCATCACTGAAGACAATACGATCCAGAAAAATCTTCATCGTCATGCCGCAACATATCGTTTGCAAAGTTGGCACGTAAACCGTAGTCTGTAGGCTTTAGAGCTTGTAACAACCGCAAACGATAAGGACGTAGTTGTAAGCGCCTCTTTAAAACACTCCACACAGACGTCACTGGAATTGCTAATTCACGACGACTAGTCTTCCGAACTGATTTCTTGGGGCTACGTGTGAAAGACTCTCTCACTCGTTCATCACACTCTTCAGTCACTCTTGGTCAGCCCTTGCTCTTGCTCTTGCTTTTGCAAAGTCGGTTGCCTTCAAACTGATGATACCATCTACGACTGTTATTTTCACTTTGAGGATTACATTTGAATTTAATACGGAACGCTCGTTGCACTGTAACTGTAGATTCAGTCCTTGCAAGCTGTAAAACCCAAAAAGCTTTCTGTTCATTAGTCGCCATCTCTAATACTAGCGCTTTCTAATGAAAGACAGAGAAAACATTGCAGGCGCACAGGTGTACCAACAAAAAAGTTTGAGTTTCTCTTTCATTCGATGTATTATTTATAATTGTAAGTTGTAATTCTGTAGAAATAGAAAATGAGGTTTTAAATAAGCAAATGTTTTATTGGTGTTTTTCATTCATCCATTGGTTACTTGAATACAGACATTTTGTATTACATACAAAAAAAAGTAGTTGAAATACTAAGTGGTTTGTTAATTTTGCCTAGGAGTGGATTGTGTTAGCAGCCTTTTGTATAAACGTTAAAAAAAGCAGCCTTTTGTATAAACATTAAAAAATTACACTATATTTAGTTAATTTCTGTTTTTACAAAACTACCATTTTTGTAGCTGTTTTGAAATGCTCAGGAAGTTCATCTAATGCTTTCTAAGTGCTAAATTAATTACATAAACGTTTAAAATAGTGGTCATTCAAAATAATTGGTTTAAAATTCTATCGTTGTTAAACATTTTAAAAATATATCAAAGGGAACAAAAAGTTCTGAAATAAACAATAGTGATTTTTAGTTTTTTTTCCTTCTTAATTTCAGATGAAGTAACTGATAAGCTTTTTTTTAAATTACAATCGTATAAATTTTTCAACAGAGGATATATTTTTAAATCAAGTTAACATTCTAAAATAAAATTATTATTTATAATGTATGACGGTAGAAATTTAAAAATAATTCGATCGCCACTGATGTGAGTTGAGCTAATTTCCAATATTAAGTTTACATGTTTTAAGGTTACAACCGACTATTTGGGAAATTCATCTAGTTACAAAGGTGCTGATTATCGGCCTGCGGGTACGAAACATATTAGTAGACTTTGCTTCGCTAGTTTGCAACCTGGGCGTCGGCCTCGGACCAGAAGCTGCCCCCACATGGATTTCGACCGGGTACCTTTATAGTATTTTACATTTTGATCGATTTCGGGAGAACCAGTCGGGCTATAAGGTCGTGTAAAAAAAACAACTGTGCAGAACAATCTTGTATGTTTGTTTTTAGATAAAAGCCCCTAAAAAGTTTAATTTTTAGTAAGGAAACACTAAAAAATTCCTTACTTTCGGTTGTTATATTTTTTCGCTTATGAACTTGTCCGAGCGATTTAGAAAACCAAAGTGTGTACCAAATTATGATGTGTTTCTTATTACGACCAATTAATTTTCTCTGCGTTTTAGAATTCATGAATGAAAATACTCATACGTAAATCAGTGACACATTTACCCTAAATTATTTATTATTTTTACACTAAATCATACATATTGTATTTATTATTTTAAACATGTAATTAGTTTTGTTTTATATGGTTTAGTGTGATTACCTTTATGACTCTAAGAGAGTAAAAATTTGTGTTAGTTTTGTAGTCAGATAATTAAAAAACCGTTGCTGTAGTTGTACTTATATCTGCTGTTATTATATATTGATTTTTAAATAACACTAAACCATTTTGACATGTGATGTTTAGGTAGCAGAATTAATTAAATGTTTGGTGCTATAGGTTAGGTTAAGTGGTATTTACTTAGGTAAGCTACGTATTGTTGAGACTTTGTATTAAGAGTAACTCTGATTAAACTGTTGATAAATAAATTATATATTTTGTAGTGTAATTTTAATGTGTTATTTACTTCCTTGTTTTGTTCTTTATTGTTTACACTTATACCTATTTCATAAAAATAAACTACTTAATAATTCGACCATGCACCTTAACCGCTGAAGTGATTTGAGCGAATTTCCCAAATTAAGTATATATGTTTTATTGTTTCAATCAAGTATTTGGGAAATCTATCTACTCGCGAAGGCGCTGGAACGCTGCCTGTGTGTATGAAATATATTAGTGGAATTTGTTTGCACCTAAGCCTCCAGTTTTGACTCATGCGCTGCTTCGTTCCACTCGCAGCGGAAAAATTCGCTTTGCTAGTTTGATCCTCGACCTTGCGGCCTCGGGTTATGGACTGCTTCGCTTCGCTCGCAGCGTGCGAACTTGGCCATCAGATGCTCGCATGGTAAAATCCCCAACATGGATTTGAACCGCGTTCTTTTATGGCATTTTACATTTCGATCGCTTTTGATTGGACCAAACGAGCTATACGGTCGTGTAAAAAAACAAAACGTGCAGAATAATATCCTACATTTATTTTTTTAGATAAAACCCCAAAAAGTTTCATTCTAGTTCGAAAAATCTCAAAAAACAGTTACTTCCTGTCAAAAAACGTACTTCCAGTTGTTGGATTTTTTTGGCTAACGAACTCTCGTCCGAGCGACGTGGACAAACCAACGTGTGTATCAAATTTGGATCAAATCGGACTTAAAATACTGTCGTTAAAGTGCGAACATTTATTTATCTATATATAATTTCTAATGACACCTCAAGTTTAACTCATGAAAAATAATCGATTCTATCAAATCATGCGGGCAAAATGGCGGCGGTTTGATAATTTCAAACCTAAATTACTCAAAAACCGTAAATTTTAACAACAAATTTCAAGACACCTTTTTTTGTAGCCCTCTTGATTCTCTATCGGATGTTGTAACTGTCGAAACAATCGGATGAAAGATAATAGCCAAGTTAAAGATAACGTCAGCAAATGTACATACAATACTGTATTGCTGTGTTTTCTGTTTAGTATAAGATGCCGGGTTGAAGAAACAACTTATTTATTACCCATAACTTAAATGTATATTATTTTTAATGACACTCCAAAACGTGTTCTGCCGACCATGATCGGTGCTCATTTACTGCTCCTGACCTTAGGTCTTACCATAAGGGTCGCTGCAATAGTTCATCTTTCCTATGGAAATTCGCTAAACTAACTTCAACCCTATTTACCTGTGTAATAAAGGAGCGTTCATGGATGCAGTTGATGAATTTGAAATATACAACGTAAAAAAGCTTTCAACAACGTGTTAAATGGCCAGTAAAACTTTTTTTTCTTTTTTTTTCTTTCCGGAGCGAGGGTGGAAGCTCTGCCAGCCAACGTCAAGGGTCGGCACCTCTCGATAGTGTGGAGATCGCATCCACTAAACCACGTCTGCTCTGTCATGGACGCAATCCTGGGACTGCTGTGGCATTACTTCAGGATGGTCGCCTGACTATCTGTATGTTTTCACCTATATTCTACTCTCTTCGTCCTTTTGGCTCAACACCGATCTTGCCCATTTTGCAACTTCCCGCCACTGGTGTTTCTTGGCCATCATAAAATTGGCAATGGATGCCACATCTGGTACTATCCCTACCTTTTTTTCCAGATCATTCCTATCTCTCTGCCATCGTAGGCAATGGAAGAACGTGTGTTCCACGGAATTTTCTCCACAGTATTTACACCTAGGATCTTCCCGAATTTTAAAACGGTGTAGATAGACCCCGAATTCGCCATGTCCCGTGAACAGCTGAGTTGTGTAATAGTCCATCTCTCCATGTTTCCTTTCGTACCATTTCCCTATGTCAGGGATTAGTCTTTTGGTCCATTGTCCCACTTCTATGTTTAGTGACCATCGTGCCTGCCATTTTTCCGTGGTCATCTTCCTCAGCTCCTTCCTCGGTGTAAAATTCTGTGCCATTTCTTTAACAGTCCTCTCTTCCACAAGCAGATCAATCGGTGGCATTCCTGTGCAACGAGTTACCGACTCCGTTACCTAAATGTAACTAGTTGCGCGCATGCGCGTCGGAACTGACCTTGCAACTTGACATTGAGTTGGACGAGTGTAGTGCCGAGCGCCGACCAAGGAAGTAGACGTAAACGGCAGGTAAAACGTCCGTCGGTGTCGAGGTTCTACGCTCACTGTAATCCTTTATTAATATGCCATAAGCAATCTAATTAATTTATATTATAATCGGTAATCGCGTAACGTGATATTATAACAAATCGCGCACTCGTAATGAATATTAAGGGGTGATAAGTTCGGTTCGGTTACAAGCCTATCGTGTACAAATGGTGACTAGTGAATTAGTTAAAGTTAAAGTGCAATAATTTAGATTTATATTAATTAATTAAGCGCTTGTTAAAAGCTGGCAGAATCGGATTTGCAGGGTACGGCTAAAGGCAATCGGTTAAATTAAGGTTGATGATTAATTAATTTGCTCTGGGTATATGGGTAGCGTCCATTTGCATCGACATTTCCAGTCACGTCTTCCAAAATTTTACTAAGTCGGTGCAAATACACGCTGACTAGCGATTCCCTATACGATCAAAGGGATAACTGGTACAGTAAATGGTAGCAGAAGCGAGGTGACGTCCCGGATTAAATGTTAGCATAGCGAGATTGCGTCCCGGATTAAATGGTAACAGAAGCGATATTAACCCTTAAAAGCAACTTTATTCATGTCAGACTTTGCCTATATTACGTCATCACTTCCGCCGGTAAAAACCACGTTTCTTATTTTTTGCAAGCTAGTCACCAACTAACCGAACTAATCTTTTTAATAATAAATTTTATCAACGAATATTATGATATTAATTATACACGTTTGCCGTTAAATTTTGCCTTATATTAATTTCTACACCTAGTCCCATTTAGTGAGAGTTATAAGGTTGGTATAGTGTTTCTTTTGTTTATGATTCCTGCCTTATTGGTGAGTACATAAATTATTATATTATAATAAGCAGTGCCTTATTTTATTCATATTTGGAAGTCAAATTACTGAACTGAGAGTTTACCAAAAAGAACTTTAAGTGACCTAACCTCTCAAAGAAAGTTTCATGTACACATAAACATCTAGTGACACTCAATATTGTTTAATAGGCCTAACCAATTTAAGATTACCTTTGGTAAAATGTATTTTGTGTTTTGTTGCATAACAACACCCTAACCAATAAACTATAAACATACCAATCTATATAATTTCATTGCAAAATTTATAAATATAATACATTTAGGCCTAGCTTGCACCAGTCTGCATACATAGTTGCACCACATTACACATAATTTTCCCACATATATAGTGTTATTTACAACATTTAGTCTGTCAAATCACCAAGTTCATATAGTGAATGTGTAACCTGGCCTTTTATAAACTTTTCTACCAAAATAATTAATTCATAGTAGGCCTATAACTAATAACTCAGCTCTGACACTCTTAAAATATTATATCTGTCAACAACAACCCAATTTTGTGTCTCTTTGTCAGTGATTGTGCTGGATAATAATTTACTTGCTATTTTTCAAATAGTAATCCTTTTTCATTGAAAATATTGTTACTGTTACAATACTTTAGGATAGAACACACATTAATGATACAGATTTATAGCCTACCATGTTTGTGTCATACAACTGACAGCTGATAGTACTCTTTCTTAGTTTGGCCATCCAAACAATATATATTTTACAGTGTTAGTGATATTGTCCAGTTACTTTGCATATTTCAGTGTTTCATAGGTAAAATAGGTGTTAATAATTTTTAGGCCTAGCCTAATTTTGTCAATGCTGTTTGATGGTATTTCAGGTGACGTAATTTTATATAAATTATTCAAAATATATACACTTTTTAGCCATTTCAAACCACATATGGCCTACACCTGCTAGTTAACAGTGATACAATATCTTGTACTACACATTGGCCTATAACCTACAAACATAACAGCATGTTCATTACAGCACAGTGATAGACACATTACGCCTATACTCAGATACTCAAACACATATAGCCTAACTATTTTCCCTTTTTAGAAATCTAAATCTCATTTCTAATTTAACTGAATTGTAACACTGACATTTAAATCAAAACTGTATTACAACATTACAGCAAATTACAGTACTTTCAGAAAACATTGACTAATTCAATTAATCTTAAACAATATTTGAAATAGTTAAACCATACTTAACCTAATTCTCTACTTATAGATAAGATAATTTTGTATAATGAATTCAATCAATGATCACATTATTATAATTCTACAGCCTCAATATTAATAATATTACAAAAATAGTTTCAAATAATATTCAATAATTTTTAAACAAAAATAATTCCAAATAAAATTATAATTTTGTTACACCTTAACAATTAACCCAAAGTAAATGCACATTCAATATTGTTCAATTTAACCAATAAATAAGTTACAACAGTTATTATTAAGCTTATTACCCATAAATAGGTTGTTTACAGCATATTATTTAGCCAAGGTATTGAAACGCCCCAGACATCTGGAGCTACAATATAAGTAACCGAACGCAGGTAAATTGTTTTGTGTGTTTATAATCTATTGTTTACAGGTATTATACTGCTACATAATCTTTACTTTTGCAAATTATTACCTTCATATTTAATTAAATTCCTACAAGCCTACCCGGCTTTTCCAATTTCAGATTGAGCTGGTGATTACAAATAAATAATTAGTCTATTTTTGTATTTTGTTGTTTTCAGAAAAATTTTTTCCAGTTAATAGTTTTTAGGTATTTTCGTCCCTCGGAATTGCAGCTAATTCATCAAATAAATATTACAGCCTACAATATTTAATAAATCTTTATATATTACAAATAAAGCCAAACTTTTAAATAATTTTAGTAAATACTTTATATAAAACAATAGTTCAAAACAAATTTATTTCAATAAATAGTTTTCGTCCTAAATCAACAATAGTAAACCGACAACATAGTTCATAATAACATTGCTCCGGATCGATTATTTCCCAAAACTATAGCCACACCTTGACAACCATATAGCCTACAGCAAATAAATAATAGTTACCGAATTTAAAAATCAATCAAATATCGATAATGGAACACCAGGCCCATACACAAACCGAACCGACTATGATCACTGACATTGATTGGGAACTCGAAGTACCAAAACCGTTCCCCTTTCCCATTAATATTATACCACCGCACAGGAAATGGATCGCCAAGTTGAATGTATTCCAAGCCAACCGGTTGTTAACTTTTTGGGGTCTCACACCTGATATTTCTTTGGACGTCAATAGAAGGCGTATTCGTGAGCAGTTAGATTCGCACCTAGATAACTTGTACCAACCACCAATAACAAGTGTACAAACTTTACCGAAAAATAATAGGTCCAAAGAATTTACCTTTTTACACGAGCCCCAACAATTGACAGCATTACCACTCACAGCCGCTAATATGATTGAAGAAATAGGGCTTTTCAACGACCAACCATCAAATCAGAATTTAGATATACTAATAAAGCTCAACCGCATTGCAACACTTCACCAATATTGTGATAAACTTATTTTATTACAATTAATACCCAATTCTAAAAGTTTAGCTACAGAATTAATATACCAAGCACTCCACAATCAATTAACAATTAAGCAATTTTCTATGTTTTATATTAATACAATCTATTCACCACTACAGCAACATACTGCCATCCACTCTTTGGTATACCAACCACAAGCTGAGAACGAACCGCTTTGGGATTATACAAGCGAAATAGACAATTATTCCAATTTGTTTTTTCCAACATTTACTCCAAAGCAACGTCTATCCATCATCCTTTCGGGCATGCAAACAAAATACACTTCTATATTAAGAGCAATTGGGACATTAGGGTCCACAAATGACCTCATAAACAAGATCCCTTTATTGGAACACATTTATTCACAACAAAGTACAAATTTAATAGGTAACCCTCAAATAGCATCAAATAAGGCTAATAAAACAAACCTTCTCAATAAAAATAAAATTACATGTGCGGCAACAAGACTTCAACAACAAACGAGCACACCTCCACCTTTAATGTCCCTAAAATGTTCACCACCACCAGTTTATCGAACAGCGAGTAAACCCAATAAAGTGTCAGCCAATCACCAAATAACCAATAACAAACAATATAATTATAACCAACCAGCGCCGTCTAGACCAAATCCGAGGGGTCAAGCTTGCCGCATGTCACCAAACGGGTTACTAAGTGAAACCTCAGAAAGAAGTCTCAACCCAAATACCCCCAACCTAGCCACGGTCCCCCAGGGACCAATTAGGGTGTCGGCAGCCACCTATGATATTGTAACTGTTGTCGCCACAATTAATAATAATAGCGTTTGTTCCCTGGTCGACACCGGTTCCACATATAGCCTCATAAATAAATCATTTTTCGATGAATTAATCCAACAAAAATCAGGCGCTATTAAAAGTATCGAACCGGTTCGATTATCAGCGAACATGGCCAACAGTCAGAGGTTGGTTTTCGACACCCAGATACTTCTGCATATTAAGCTAGGGAAATTATCATGGAATATCCCTTTATTAGTAACCCCAAATTTACCCTATAAACTAATTCTCGGTTGCAATTTTTTGCGTAAAACCAAAGCTTCAATTGACTTTCAGGGTCACGAAGTCAGGTTTCCTTACGCGTCACCCCTTATTTGCACCATTACCCCCGACCAGCTGGTTACTAAAACCCAACAATCTTTTAAGTCTGGCGCCAATCTTTCACCCCAAGAGTTGGGTAAAGTTGGAGACCTCATTTCAAAATTCCCGCAAACTGTAACCAGCAGATTAGGAAAAACTAACCTAATCTCATATAACATTAAAATAAATTCCACCAAAATAATAAGAGCCAGACCTTATCAGTTCGCCCCTCCTAAGCTACAAGCGTTAAGAGAACATATCGACGACTTGTTAGCTCGCGGCGTCATCAGCCCATCCACCTCCCCCTACGCCTGTCCAGCATTTTTAGTTCCCAAAAAGGGTGGCAAGACCAGAATGGTCGTAAACTATAAGGCTATCAATGAGATAGCCGATTTAGAAGCTACCCCCATACCAACACTGGAGTCGGCTTTCCAGTACCTGGGTAAGGCAAAGTGGTTTACACTACTAGACCTTAACCAGGCCTACCTCCAAATACCTCTCGATGAGGAGTCGCGTAAATACACAGCTTTCGTGGTGCCATTTGGTCAGTACCACTATAACTTTGTTCCCTTCGGGTTGGCCAGTGGAGGCCTGGTTCTTACCCGGCTCATTGAGCAGATTTTTGGGGACATAAAGTACAAGTACGTCTACACCTTTTTCGACGACTTGTGTGTGTATTCCGATGGCACCTTTGACGACCACCTCGCCAAGGTGGAAACGGTACTTAACCGTTTGCAGTCCGCCGGACTAACCGTCAATCCCGAAAAGATGACCGTGGCCGCTAACAATATTCAGTTCTTAGGCCACGTTTTCAAAAACCAATCAGTCACCCTCCACCCAGATCGAGTCCAGCCTATTGCTGAGTACCCTACCCCAAAAAATTTAAAACAGGTTGCTCGATTTTTGGGGTTGTCAGCCTTCTACTCCAAGTTTATTAAAAACTTCGCCACCATTTCTCAACCACTCAATAGGCTTAAGCGCAAAGGCGTAAGCTTTGAGTGGGGACCCCAGCAAGAGCTCGCCTTTAACACCCTAAAGGCAGCTCTAACGAGCAACCTCGTACTCCGCCTCCCAGATTTTTCAAAGCCGTTCGTGGTGCACTCCGATGCCTCGGGCACAGCCTTAGGGGTAGCTCTTTCACAAGACTACAATGGAGACCTCATGCCAGTGGCCTTTGCCTCCAGGCCATTGAATAAACATGAAGTCAATTACAGCACTATGGAACTTGAGTGCCTGGGTGTAGTTTTCGCACTCACCAAGTTCCAGCAGTACCTAGAGCATCGGGAGTTCCAGTTATATACTGATAACTCAGCACTATCTTGGCTTCTAAACCACCCACGCCAAGTCGGTAAACTTGCACGTTGGATCGAGTTTATTAACTCTTTCAAATTCAGCGTGCAACATATAAAGGGATCAGACAATATTGTAGCTGACTCCCTGTCCCGCTTATTCGAGCCAACGGCTCCCACAGCGGTGCCCTTTACCGATAGCGCGCCACATCCCTCCCCAACATCTTTGGTGTCGATATTGTCCAATATCCCCGAAGTTTTCCGGGATATTCATCTGCACCAAAGAGGTGAGCCAGGGATGTGGAGCGCTATCAACTCAAAACCACTACCCCCCCAGTACTCCATCATGGATCGGACCTTGATGCACCTTGCCCCAGGCCAAAGGTCACCAAGGGTGGTTTTACCGCCGAAGCTCCTGGATATGCTATTTAAATATTACCACGAGCTTCCAATTTCGGCCCATCTGGGCATTGGTAAAACCTTTGCCCGTATTTCCCAATATTTCTGGGCAGATGACTTGAAAAGTCAAATCACCCAGAAAGTTAAATCTTGCCCCAAGTGTCAGCGGTCTAAGCAGGCCCAGAACACTAGAGTCGGTCTACAAGCTTCTGAGGTACCAACGGCACCTTTCCAGAAGCTGTATATTGACTACGTAGGTCCCCTACCAAGATCCACCGACCGAAATGCCTACATCCTAACGGTTGTCGATGCATTTTCAAAATTCACAATGCTCTTCCCCACGAGGAACACGAAAACGCAGACGACGGTCAAAGTATTGACCAACAGCGTTTTCGCTTATTTCGGGTTCCCACGGTTCCTCGCCTCCGATAACGTCCCCTCTTTCAAGTCCGCCGTTATGGCACAAATGTGCCTTGAATACGGTGTGACTCATATTTTCACAAGTCCCTACTACCCCAACCCATCCCATGCGGAGAGGGTTAACAAAAACCTGAAGGTCGCTCTCCGCATCTTCCACGCGCAAAAGACTAGCTGGGACCAAAATATCCATTGGTTCCAGCTAGCTTTCAATACTGCCCCCCACCTTAGCACCGGTTCTTCGCCAGCTGCTATTTTTCTGCGCCATAACCCTTCACTTCCCATTGACCTAGCGTGGAACATGGACCAGTTGGTCCCCCCTCCACCCCAGTTGGCTAATGACCAAGTATGGTCGCAAGCGTTAGAGAACCTGACCAAAGCTCACCGGGCTCGTCAGGCTACCTACAATAAGAACCGGAAACCCAACCCCTACAAGCCCGGAGACTTCGTGATGTGCCGAGAGCATCATTTAAGCAATGCCTCAAAGCGCATCAATGCGAAGCTTCTCCCATTGTGGTCGAGACCGCTCATTGTCGAGGGTTTCACTACACCCGTCACCGTCAGGCTGATTGACCCCCGGACTTCAAAATTGGTCAGGACAGCGCACATATCGCATCTCAAAAGATATTTCAACCCCACAGGTTACAACCGGTCCGTTAATTGACCCAGCAGTTTGTTTCTTTGTTCTACATGGCAACCCCCCCCAGTCTAATTGTCAACCCGATCGTACCGACCTGCCTTTGCCGAACACCTGGCTCCGATCGGTGATATTAGATTATAAGCTATTTCTTACTTCCTATTTCATTCTTCTAACTTATAACAATAGCACACACCTCTAATCTATCGATGGTTTCGTTCGGTCGATTAGGTATGGCTTGGGTAATCTCTTACGAGGGTTTACCTCTACCAAACATGACGTAACAACTATTCGATGATTAGAGCCTTTTTTCAGATCCATCAAAAATTTTTTTTCCCATTACATTTATAAGGTCTCACCAAACGTCCAGTCGTTTTTATATGTATCGCCGTGTGTAACCAGCTCCTTTTCTTAGACTATTATTTTTAATTTTGTTCATTGGATATAATATTAACTTCATTGCATCATTTTTTTTTATTCTCAAATAGTTGTTATGAGCTTTACATCGGAGATATTTGGAAATGATGACGACTTTTGGAAAAAGTAGTAGGCCAACTACCAGAGAATCTTTATATTTGCATCCTTTCAAAACCTTCCTTAACTTAGAGTCAACAACAATATTTACATCAAATTTTTTTATCCCAAATCATCTATCCACCCACATCAGAACATACAACATTTTGTTATACTATCTACTATCTCTTTATTATCTATCTACCACTCTGGTCTGTCTTAGTTTATAAGTTAGTTTTATATATATATAAATACATATACGGAATTAGTATTTAAGAATTCGTTATACTATTTAAGTTAATTTCGAAATAAATCGTACCCACCCCTCAATTACGTCGTGCTCTACAACGTACCGTGCGAATCAATCGACGCGAGATAATCCAATCCAGGACGACGCGTCGAACTCCACGTAAGCAACGAATAACACGACGTAAGTTTACAAAAAATGCCATGTTCAGGGAAACAACATTCTTTTCAATTGATCTTGCGCAGGCCAAAGGTAATATATTAAATTTCGTGCCTCGACTTGTACATTTTAATACCAATTCCTATATTCTATCCATTCCCTGTATATATTGATATTTTTGTTGTGTCTCATGATAAACATTTTTGTGTTTATTAATGGTTGTCGTTTCGCCAGTTTCAGCCTACCAGCCGAAACTGTGCCCTAAATAGTAATTTAACCATATATTGGTTTTTGTGTTTTTTCTTGTTTGTGTCTTTATGTTTGTAAAATTTTTTGGTCATCTTTCTTATAAATCAATTAACTTTAGCGTATACACCCAATTTTATATTTTTCTTCTGCACTAATCACCGCACTTGCTTTTATTATATAACGCGAAAACCCAAAACCTTATAACCATCCTTTACCCAACAAACCTAACAATATATAACTTCAATTTATCTCAATCATATCGCGTCATTGGTGATGAACAATTTTGGTAATTTAATTTTAAGATAGCTTTAGTAAATTCAATAGTTTTAAGAGAAAATTTTAGTTCATAAGTCAAATAGATTTCCTACAATAAATCAAAACCTATACACCTAAATACCTAATTTACACCATTACCTAACCTTTACTCTAAAAATACCCTCACCTAACAAATAAACCTAAAACAAACCAAACACCAAATAGTCCATAAATCAACCAACCTCAAAACCTCAAACTAAATTACCAAACTATCACAATACCTTACCTAAACCAAAATTCGTAAGGATCATCACCAACAGAAATAAATCTTCAAGAACTGCCACATATATGACTCAAAGTAAATAAGCCCAGCGGAAAATCAACAACCAATAGAGTCAAGAACGAACCTACAAAACCTGCAACAACTACAAAAAAAAAAAAAAAAAAAAAAAAAAAAAACTACAAAAAAACCCATAAAAAGTATTAAACTTCGATAGCAACTGCAACATCATCATTCTTTCTTGCTGGTTATTGAGCATATACATCTACAACTTTTCTTCCTACGCAATAGTCAACAAACGAATTTACACCCATTCTAAATTATCCTTTTTATTACTAAATCCTAATTCTACATTAATCCCTTCATAAATTCAACTACAACCAATTTCTCCTCAATAATATTACTCCTTTCAAATTTTTCCTACACCAAAATATAATAATATCTCAAAACATTTCAATCCATCCTTCAACCATGCCACTTAATCCTCAATAATACTCCCACCTAAAAACCATAGATTAAAAATATAAGTTAAGTACCAACCAAAATTAGTTATTAGTATTACATGTAAAAACCACCAAATTCACCCTATAACCTCAAG
>JAGFPH010001266.1:131440-144311 GCA_018207615.1 Philaenus spumarius
GGGGTTGGCGTGCGCAGCATGCAATGTACTGTGTATTGAAAATACTCAAAATACGGGGGTTGTCGTGCGCAGCACGCAATGTACTGTGTATTGAAAATACTCAAAATACGGGGGTTGGCGTGCAATGTACTCTGCGTCGGCCGCTTCTCATAGTGTTCAGTGTCAAGCTCACATGTGCGTCTTTAGCAGTGAACGTGTTAAAAGGGTTTAAATTCAAATCCCCGGTCCCGACCTGTCCCCCCCCCCAGAAAAGTTTTCCTGGCTACGGACTTGAATGGCTGTATCGTACAATGTATTTGAAGAGATATTTAGCTGATCGTTCATCAAACTGTGCACATCATGCTTAAAGGGTTATTTATATCTCGAATTCTTCGATCGCGTCCATATATACCCCTTTTCTGCATATACGTAGCGCTTCCAAGTCGGTATCAAAATCTGTATAGGAATGATCTTCGTTAGTAAGACGGCGTGCAAAATTTGATTTATTGCCATTAACATTTCTTTTCGGCAGCTTTGACGAAAAGCTATTCGCGTTATTCCTATATACAGGGTGTCCCACGGAGAAACTCTTAGGACTTGTTCTACAGGTGAAAATAACAAAAAAAAGTTCATATAAACATAGGATTGAAAACTCTTCGTTTCTCAGATCTGCCATTTTGTTTTTTGTGCAAAATAATTCATATCTAGAGAACGGTTTGACTGATTGAGTTCAAACTTGGCATGAAGCTTAACCTAACAATGATATATCTCAAGAAAAATAATCGATACTATCGAATCTTTCGTTTCAAAATGGCGGCTGTTTGAAAATGTCAAACCTAAATAACACAAAAACCGTAAATTTTTATGAAAAATGTCAAGATACCTTTTTTGTAGTCCTTTTGATTCCCTATTGGATGGTTTAACTGTAAAAACAATCGGATGAAGGATAATGGTTAAGTTATGTGTAATAATTGGTTTGTTCAACCCGGCATACTATACCAATTACCAACACAGTAAACACAGCAATATTGTATGTACATTTGCTGTCATTTCCTTTAACTTAGCTATGATCCTTCATACGATTGTTTTGACAGTTACAACAACCGATAGGGAATCAAAAGGGCTACAAAAAAAGTATCTTGACATTTTTCGATAAAATGTACGGTTTTTGAGCTATTTAGGTTTGAAATTTTCAAACAGCCGCCATTTTGAAACGCATAATTGGATTTAATTGCTTATCTGTTTTTAGATATATCATTGTTAGGTTAAACTTCATGCCAAGTTTGAACTCAATCAGTCAAACCGTTCTCTAGATTTGAGTTATTTTGTACAAAAAACAAAATGGCGGATATCTGGGAAACGAAGAGTTTTCGGTCCTATGTTTATATGAAATTTTTTTGTTATTTTCACCCGAAGAACAAGTCCTAAAGGGGACCTTACACGATCAGTAATACTGTCATTACCTGTAATGTCATTACCATCAACAGTATTACATCATTACTCCTTCATTACTTTTGAACCTTACACGATCATTTCTAATGACATTACTTTTCTTCAGTATTCGTACGTTTTGTGTACGTATGTTGACGGGACTATGTTTAACAATGAACTGAGTAATGTCATTAATAATGATGGCGTACCCTACACGATCATTAATAATGACATTACCCCCACAACAATAATGACGACTTAAAATCAGAAAATCCGGATTCTCGTCATTACTAGGCATCATTCCAGTTTTGTCCCCCTTACACGGTCAGTATTAACTTCAGTTTATAAAATACCAGTTTTTGACCCTACTGTAAGTCTTGTTTGCGGCTGAGTAATTTCTTAACATTGTTTTGGGTCCGGAATGCCATTGTAATATTCAGTTTTTTAAATTTATTTGATACTAGGCCTAAATTTTGTAATATATAATTGGCCGTATCCGCATGAAATGAATGTCTTCTTGACTTGATGTAAATCTAAATTTGAATATTTGTTTTTATTTTCACTCAATCTTTGCCGGGTCTTCTATACCTTGCGCAAAACAGCAAAAATATGCACTTCGTATTACCGTGTTTCGGACGCCGTTTTTCAACCTAAAAAGTTGTGAAACATCTTAAATTGTTCTTAAAGGCTTTGTGCTTTTGTCTTATACCTCATAATTGAATGAAATCGACGGCAACTCATTTTAATCAACAGTTTAACTGAGTAAAAATCGATTACTTTTAACGGTTTTTTTGGGAGTTTTAAGCAATAATTTCCATATTTTAAGCTAACACGTAAAAAATATAAAGCCTTCTTTATAGCTTAAAGTAGTTTCCCAGATTATTAATTTATAAATAAAATCCGAAACACGGTAATACGAATGCATGTTTCAACGATTTTGCGGCTTTAGCCAGACCTTTCCCATTGAAATCATACGGCACACTCGGGAGTTTTCTTCAAGGTATAGAAGACCCTTAACAATGTTGCTCGGTATTGCCCCCTATAGTGCACGGTATTACCCCAGCCCTTGTGGCAATACCGTGCAATGTAACATTTTTATAAAATACAAAATTTAGCAAATTAAATCTGTTATATGTTTCAAATTTGGTGCCAAGAATTTGTACAAAATACAAATTTTTACAAAATGAGAGGATTTCCTGCTTTACTTGAGTTTCCAAATTAAATATAAAAAATAAAAACACCTATGTGCACGGTATTACCCCGCTCTCCCCTAAGCTCTTTATAAAAAATAAATATATTCCTAAAAAGAGAGATGTTAAAATTTTAAAGAAACTGCTTTTTATTACTATTGTTTTATTACGGTTACCTAAAACATAAAACGGGTGCAGATGGCCATGGAATCCTTACAATATTTTGTAGTGTTGGCATGGGCGCCCATATGATATTTTCTAAGGGGGGGGGGGGTGACACCTTTCCCCTATTGTTTCCCCATTCCTAAGTAATCAGTATGGCAAAAAGTGGTGTATGTGATACAAACTACGATACTGTGCCTAGATTCAACTTTGACAACCGAAAAACAGTCTACAGACCCTAAGTAGCAGGTATCTTCCATTTTGCGGTCAGTCCATTTACCGGTCAAGTGTGGGGGTGAGGAGGCTCTAGGGGGGGAGGTTTTCCATTTTGCGGTCAGGTTTCGATTCCTGGAATACCTGACTATTTTGAATGAATAGGTTCCATGCACATAGAGCAGCAACAGTTCTTGATTGTTTGCAGATGTCGAGTTTTAGATCTTCACGAGGAGTTGTTGACGGAGCCCCCAGGTGAAACGTGACGTCACGAAATCTGCCAACTAACCAATATGGGAGCCGCGTCCGCGACTGGAATACTACCCCCCCTAGCAAAAGCGGGTCGCCGGAATACTACCCCCCGGAAAACTACCCCCCCAAGCAGGATCCTACAATTATACTGTTATCGGCAACATACTGTGACTAAACAGTTTAGGTTAGTCCTCTAGTTTTTTTTATTCTAATTATATCGAAACTTGAGTGTGCGTGACTGGAAAACTGCCATCGGCCTGGCTCGCCGCTCTGAGTCATCAACCTGGCTCACATGTTCTCGGGATTTTAGAAATATGTGACCGCAAAATGGAAAACTATTTTTGACCCACCCCTCCTGATTTTTGGGTTGACCGGTAAATGGACGACCGCAAAATGGACACAACCAAGTAGCAGGTAGCCAGGGTACAGTCGCCAAGTTACTGTATACAGACTATATAAGCTTATCATAACTCTTAATCTCTTTGGAAAATCTATTCGAGATAACAGAGGCGCTGCGATACTGTTCATCTAAACTGTAACGGGTCCCGCCTCCTTGGGTTCGGCTCTCCTGCGTCCGACTCCTGAAGCGGCGTTTTCTCTGGTCGGGCTATGCCTTTCTGTCCTCGTACGGGCTTTGTCAGGATGGTGGATGGCGAGCGGGTTCTTTAATAATTCGGTAAACCCATGATCAGTTGAAACGTTTATTGAACCATTACAAACAACTACTCTGTTGGTTCCGATTACTCTAAAACTAACAATACGCCATGAGGCCAAAGCAAGATCAATCCACCATTTAAATTAAGTCTAATCGCGGACGCGTTCACTTAGGCCTCTTTCACACGATACGACTTCTCGCCGTGCGCCGTGGACGGCACGGCGTTGTGAACTTTGATTACTATGTACATAAATTAATCTCTTCACACAAATCGTTCACGACTTTGCGCCGTGCCAGGCGGCCGTGAACATCACGGCGTTATTCAAACCACGACACAGAGCCGCGCCGTCCACGGCGCGTTGATTACTATTGACTGCATTGAGCATGTTCAGACAGGTCGACTCGACTCAGCTTGACTTGGCTGTTGCGCATGCGTAAAGTTACTTAACCAAACCACAGCACTAATTGCTTCTTTGTTCTTGTGTGCTAAAAGTGTTTAATGAGTGCATAAAAAGTCACTTTCTGAAGATCTTAACATAGATAGATGTTTTTATAACACTAATCGAAGAAAGACCTGTTCTGTGGGATAAAACTCTTGAAATTTATAAATCAAAAACAGAAACTAGTGCTGCATGGCGTAAAATCTGCAGTCGTTTGAATTCGAAATTTGGAGAAATGTCTGATGCCGATAAAAACATTTACGGTAAGTTATTTTACTAGAAAACTTGCAACTAAAGATAACATAAAAGTTAAAAAAAATGATAGTTGATAGTAATACAAGGATAGGTTAAATTTGGTAGGCCTATATATTTTAAATGAAGCTACTGTTTTGTATTCCTATAACCAAAACGATCCAAAACTTATCTAAAAAATTAAGTCAATATTTGTTTATTGCATGTGAATTTATACTAGGTTGATCTTATTTTATTGTATTTCACTTAAAAAATGTATTTAAACAATCTCAACGCTACTAATTAACTCATATGCGGTCCTTGGTTTATCATACACGAGCCCGTCACATACCAAATACGACACCGTAAACTTTATTTGTAACTTATTATAGGCCTAATCGTTAAACCGTCTACAAATTTTAATAGGAACCCCATTTTTGTATAGTATGTTTGTTTATACATATATTGTTTATAATATGTAGTATAACTTTTATTAAAACCAATTGAATATTTAAAAAAAATTAATTTTTACCGAAGACATGTACACTTTTTAGATGTTGAAAACGTGTGTTCAGTATAACCCCATTTTCTCTAAACATATTTAAATATTTTTAATAAAATGTATACTAAATGTAAATAATACATGTATAAACATACTATAACAAAATTAATATCTTATACCAATTTATAGACATAGTATATTCTCTTGATCATCCATCTCACACAACTGAATAAATTCACGCCGTGAAGAGAAGTCGTGCCGTCCACGACGCACGCCGTGTCATTCACGGCGCTTGCTCAGGAATGCACGGCACCGCGCCGTCCACGGCACACGGAGAAAAGTCGTATCGTGTGAAAGAGGCCTTAAATTAAGTCTAATCGCGGACGCGTTCACTTACAGACTAATGACTGATGACTGATGCAACTCTGGATGCTTTCATCTAGCTTCCCCCCCCCCCTTGGGGCCCTTGGTTAACTAGGAATCGTTTTCTCAGCAATGTACCTTTAGCCAAGAATATACTCTGTCCGCTGTTAGTGGACACTTTATTACTAAGAATCTTTACTTATTATTTATAACTATTTACGAGTTGAGGGGTATCTGTCACAAAATGATGAATTAATTATTTTAGATACAAATTCGACAACAGAAAAAGGCCCTAAGCTTTTCATAACTCTTATCTATTGTGGAAAATAAATTCGAGACAGTAGAGGTGCAGCAGAGCCTATAAGGAACGCGCAAGAAGAAGAATACGCGTAGTGTATTCGTATTATTAGCGAATTTCCATAGGAAAAATGAGCTATTGCAGTAGCCCTTATGGTGAGACCCAAGGTAGGGAGTAGCAAATGAGCACCGATCATGGTCCCCAGAACACGTTTTGGGGTGTAAAAAAAATTCATATATATATGTATATATGTGTTCGCACTCTAGCGGCCGCATTTAAGACCGATTTGGTCCAAATTTGGTACACGTGTTGGTTGTTTATGTGGCTCGGACGAGTTCGTTAGCCAAAAAAATCCAACAACCGAAAGTACGTTTTTTGACCGGAAGTAACGATTTTTTGAGATTTTTACTATGAGAATGAAAATTTTTTAGAGTTTTTTTCTAACAATATAAATGTAGGATGTTATTCTGCGAATTTTGTTTTTTTACGCGACCATATAGCTCGCTTGGTTCCCCCAAAATCGACAAAAACGTAAAATACCATAAAAGTACCCAGTTCAAAGCCAAGTGATGCAAACTCGCGAGGCCACTAGGAGGAAACAAATTCTACTAATATATTGCGAACACACAGACAGCTGTTCAACGCCTTCGTGAGTAGACCTATTTCCCAAATTGTTGGTTGAAACCGTAAATCATAGGCATATAAATAAACTTAATTTTGGAAATTCGCTCAACTCACGTCAGCGGTCCAGCTGCGTGGTCGATTTATTATCTACAGCAACCAAGTGAAATAAGTAATCTCTTTTTAGAGAAAGCAAATGTTTTTCTAGCAATCAAGATCAAGACCACTATTTTAACGAGAATATTTCTCGGATGAATCATCCATTGAGTGAATCACTGAATGGTTGGGGGGGGGGGGGGGGGCCCCGAAACACCTCAGAAGAGAGGATAATAAAAAGAACAAAGAATGGACAAGTTCGGACAGGACGAAACAGGTCGGCACAGGTAAGAAACATGACCTGACACAAGGACGAAGTCAGGAAAACTTTTCTGGGGGGGTCTAGTCAGGATCTAGTCTTATTGGGAGAATTTTCAATACACAATGCATTGCGTGTTTTGTTAAGAGTAAAGTACTGTATTTTTGTTGAACCTTCACAGTTTTCTTATTTTCGATAAGATCAAGCTCTCAAGAGAGTAAGGCTGTAACCTACTGCATCCAAGTTATTGTACGTTGCAGTTTAATCAAGTAAATCTAAATATCAGTATGCATACAATGCACAATGATGTAAAATATATTACTGGATCCTCTGTTGTATTGTCTATTTTATAATTTAATTTGCACTTTTTAAACCTAGTATTATTTTTTACTACTAAATTTCGGGGGGGGGGGTGACCCCTAAAACCCCTCCCGCTTGCTACGGCCTTGTTTTAAACCATGCTCGAATAAATATACATTAAAATAATGTTTGGGGTAACTTCAAGATTTTATTTTCATTTTCAAAAATTATTATATTTTTGGATAGAAATATTTCAACAAAACAAAAGTTTTAACAATAACTGTCTACGTAATACAGTACGTCATCAAAAATGCTGAATTTATAATAGACTAACTATTTTGAGACAATGTTTATTGTACGATTTGTTTGCAAAAAAAATATTTTAGATAAGTTCAGGTATAAGTATCTTGATTTCCTGTACTATACATTTTCTTAAAGTTTTTAACAGCATTATTTTAATACTGTACCTAATTCGTAATTGTAATAGTCATATCACGATATCACGGAATGATTTGATTTTTTAAATGAAAAGTTAACATGTTATTAATGGTTTAATAAAAAACTAACTACCTTTAGCTAACACTCCATTTTTGTTTCTAAGAATCGTAATAGAAAAAAGCAGTCAGAGGACTGCCGACAGAAGTGAAAACTGTAATGAATATAGACAATCTTGTTTATGTTTTTTTAACATTTTTTAGATTTTAATTTTAAATGTGACAAGATAAAAATAACACAATTTAAAAAATGACGAAGCACAATGTCCATTTCAGAGGTATTACCAATTAAACAATTTCAACACAATTTATAAACTATTATAATTATATAGTTGAGCAAAACTACGACTTATGTACGGTACATTTGAAAAGTTGAGGTCGAGAAAAGTTAATTTTGTTTTGTTCAATTAAAAAATAACCCTACTGCTAAAAATTCTTTACAGCATTCTTTCTACTGATACTTGCTTTGCAGAAATTAAATCTTTTAAAATGTAAGCTTAAGGGGGCGCTTCCCTGCCCGCCATATTGAATCTTATTCCCATAAGAGCAATGCTACAGAATAAGTCATTTTCCCCGTTAATTCGTGGAATAAATTTAAAAATTTGGTTTCATTTTGAAGTACTGTCATATGCGGATGTTGATTGCCGAATACATTTTCAGAAACCGTTTTATTGTTTTCATAAACGTATGATATAAATAGTAAAAAATAGTAATCTTTATAAATTTTTTACTCAGTTGAAAAAAGATATATTGCAAAAATCCTTAGCAATCAACACCCACAATCTATTTTACTTTAAGAAAAAAAAATACAGCTTTCGTTTTTTAACAAAAACAGCACAAAAATATGCTTCATAGTGAAGGTATGTTTTGGTTATTTAACATTGAAATTGGTACTCAATATCGTAGTTTTGAATGTGGAGAGCCGAGCCTTAATAATTAATTAATTTATAATGTTGGTAAGAAAATAATATATTTTGTTTAAAAATCAGCTGTTTAGTTGTTTGGAACTGCTCTCTGTACAGTGGCGCTACGAGTATTCATTAACCGAACTAATATACTTCTACCAGAGTTGTCTTCGTCACATGGGACCTAGCATTGAACAGTGAACACAAGTATTCTGCCTGTTGGCCGCGTCCGTGAGTGAAGCAGTGGAGTGTTTGTTGTGTCAATTAGTGTTGTGTTTAGTTTAGGTACTTTCATCCATTTTACTGTACAATTATGAGTACAAACTGTATCATTAGCCAACGTCAGGGTATTAACAACTGCGAGCATCAACTCAACGTATTCATTTAACAAGAATGTTTACACAGTTGTGTTGACCGATTTTAGCCTGTGTTTTTTAAGGCTTTTTATTTAACACTTATAAAGGAGTTTACTTTATTATTTGTTTTAGATTGTAAATTAAACTAATTAAAATACAAACTCTTAGAACATCGTATTTCACCAAAAAATATAAAATTTATTTGTTTTAAAATCGAATTTGTATTATCTAACCTGTTCGATAAAAAATGGCATTATCACATTATACCTTAAGAACCTTACAAAAAATGATTAGTTCACGCATTTCATTTGTTGTTATTTTTTATATAATTACGTTAATAGTTGCATCGGTTAATGGAAGCATTGACTGTAATAGTGTCAAGCATATTTTTCAAGATACTAAAGGAATAAATTTAACAGAAGTGCCTAAATCACCACTTACAGGTAAGAGCAATTTAATTTATATACAGTTGTTTCAAGTTTTATTTCACTGTGTGTTTATCTTATTTGTGTGACTAAATATATAGGTACATAATTTTACATCACTTACATACAGTTTTCATTAAAATTTGTGAAAGATATTGCTCACATTAGGGGGAATAACAATGATATTTGTTGACATAATTTATATTATTTATTAAATTAATGGTTCGATGCCTTCTTGGTTCAGAACTGTTTCGAAAAAACAAATTTACTTAGCTAGGGGTGACAATAGTTGATAGGTTAAAAAACAACCATGTTGAAAATTAGATAAGCCGAGAGAATAAACCTTTGTATGGGTTGGTTTGATTTCTAATTTAATGTTTTATCATAATTAACTAGCTAGCACAAGTTCTAAAGAATTAGGCTAGTTAGGCTATTTTCCATCCTGACAAAAGGATAGGGTTTAGGCTAATCTTCATAGAAACAAAAGACTAACCGCTGAACACGATTTAAGAAATTTTCACTTAAGTTTCTACATTATGAGTTCTTTGAAATTTGTCAACATTTATTGTTGTTAGAATAACACATTTAAAACAACAAATTTCCGACGATTAAATGGTGTTTCCTAACAACAGACTTGATTATTAGAAATACCTAGGCCTACCTGATTTTCTTCATTTTAACCCTTAACTGGTGTCCTTAATTTGAAGAACGAAACTGGTATCCTGGGGTGTCTCGACTCCCCGACTTGCAAATGTACAAAACCCCGACTTGCAAATGTACAAAACCCCGACTTGCAAATGTACAAAACCCCGACTTGCAAATGTACAAAAGAATCTTAAATAAGACACAACACTTTATGAAAACACTTTAAGGCCTAATATGTATTTGTACATGTGTCTAGTGTGTTATCTACTATATATAGAAATTTTGGATGATATAAACAAAATTAGGACAAATTCTAAATTAAAATGCGTACACCTTCACTCAACATTTAAAAACAAATTTACTCCTAACTTTTTTTACGACTATAAAATAATAATTGTTACATCATTAAAGGCACTGTTGATTTTTATAAGAAATTTATATTTTTATGCCTTCAAATAAAAATCCGTCCCTCCACCCAAAATTAGATACCACAGTAGGACACCCCAAAACTTATATACAAAAACTAAACAATGTATTCAATACTTTTCTTTCACACTGTACTTAATTCCGTTTACTATTTTAGAAGAATACCTGAAATAAAAATCAAATTAATAAGAAATAAGTTACTGTATATAAAAATTAAGAAAATTTTAATCCTGGGGCGTTTCAATACCAGTTAAGGGTTAAATGTAAAATAAGGGATGGAAGCCTCTTAAATTTGTTTGTTTGTTGTAGTTCAATTATTACCTACTGCCAAATCTAAACGGCAACTAATGAAATCCGAAGATTTGTCAAATAAAATTGAATATGCCTAAACTGTAGAAGAGTAATATAAAATAAATATAATAGCTCCCTATAACTATAAGTTAGTTAGGTATCAATTTTGTTACTATCACTGATGATGTTGACTTGGGCGTTGAAACCCGTTTGACTATTAAACTTTTTTTGAGAAACTGTGTAGGCTTACATTTTATTATTTATACATAGAATAGGCCTACCGGTAATTCTAGTTCAAATTTAAATTTTATTTTATAACAGATAACTTCCAGGTAACCACAAAATAAAGGAGTAAAATAATTAATTATCTCCTGGGATAGATTTTTTTATTTTCTTAATGTACCAGTAGTGTAGTTGTACATCTTTTATATTTGGTAATAGTTTTGTGTATTCAAGGGACGATTGCGATTGATAGACCATCTATTCTGTCAGCACTGAATTAAACTGTTACTGTAATAACATTGAAGCATTAGAAATGTGATCTCATTAGACAGACTTTAGTCCAATTACAGGCCATTGTTTTGTGGCAAGTAGGCCTACTGTACTTTGTTTGCATAACCTCCTCTGATATAATTCACTTAAGTTTAATTGTGAAGCAACAACAACACTGTTAACAACTTAAATACTTTCCAGTAAAATGAAAAAGGTAGGCAAGTTTAAATTTGTTTTGAAAGACAAATGTTATAGGCTACAGTTTGCTTGTAGGCCTAGGTCGTAATGGTTTTCTTATCAAGGGGTTAAACTATATTGGAAAATTAGTGGGATCTTTATAATAAATATTACTATATACCTACAAATATTCAGGCTCTTAAACATGTTTTGTGATGTAACCAATCGTCGAAAGTCCTGGAAGTGTGAACTGATTTTTATGTAGAACAATACAATTTTAGTAAAAAAAATTGGTGAAAAGCTCCTTTTTTTTGCATCCTTAAAATATCAGCCAATAAAAGAACTGAGATCCGGAAATGGAGCCAAGTTTTGTTGCAAAAAGATCCAAGGATAAACTATTTGCATGAAACCCCCGTTTATTAAAGTTTTACTCAACTTTTTGGCCAAAAAACACCCAAAAATCAGTTATAGTTATTACCCAAACGATAATTTTTAGAAAGATTCGTTTTTTTTATGCGTATGGTAGGGTGCATTAAGGGCTACAAATAAGCCAAATTGTATCAAAATCGTTGGAGCCGTTTTTGAGAAATTTTTATTTTTCTGGTTTTTTTTGGCCATTTTTGGTGGGTAAAACTCCTTAAAATCAAAAATTTCAAAAAAACAAAAAACGCCTCGATATATTCCAGAACTACACCTACATACAAAATTTCATCAAAATCGGGCCGTTGGTATATGGTCTCCAGCTCTGTACACATCCTAACAGACACACGGACAGACATCACCAAAAAAACACTTTTTTTGGTTCAGGGAGCATCAAAACAAATAATTAAACTAAAAATATTTTTGGGTTCAGGGAGCACCAACACAGATAATTCCACTAAACAATTTTTGAGGGTTCAGGGAGCACCAAAACAGATAATTCCACTAAAACTTCAAATTCGAAAATTTGGACGAAAACAATACTTTCTGCATATGCTACGTATAGGGGGGAGTAAGTAAAAATACTCATTTATATACTAGGCTAAAAGGCAAAGTCCTCACTCACTCACTCACTGATTTTCACTAATTCTCCCACTTCCCATGAAACTAGAGAGATGAAATTTGGCATGTATATACTTTGTGATGTAAATAGGAAAACTAAAGAAATTTTATTTTGATATTCATATTTTTAGGGGTAGTTTTAGGGGATTAGTGGTAGTTTTGGGTTGTATTTGTATATTTCGGGGATCTCGCTAACGATTTTGATTAATTTGCATATATATAGGGGTTTTTTGACATCAAGAATCGAATGTGCTTATGTTTGCAAAAATGCACATAAACTCTAAATAAACGGTACGAGGAACTGGCACATACTTTCTCACAAACATATTTAAATTATTAAACATATTCACGGTGACTTGTAGGGTGGGGTAGGAGAGGTGATTTTGTATTAAAGTTGTTTTCCAATAAAAATGCATAAAATAACGGAAAAACCAACTTTTCTCAAAAACGGCTCGACCGATTTTGATTAAAATTTTACAGTTTATAGTACTTTAGGTACCTAATAAACTATAAAATTTTAATCAAAATCGTTAGAGCCGTTTTTGAAAAAAGTTGATTTTCCGTTATTTTAAGGGTTTTTATGGGAAAATTACCCTTAAAAATAAAAAATTCACAAAAATGAAAAAA
>JAGFPH010001266.1:179006-190537 GCA_018207615.1 Philaenus spumarius
TTGCCCTATTACTACTTTACCATTTGCATGATTACTATTTATAATTTTTCCTACTACTACTTTATCATTTGCCCGATTACTATTCTTTCTACCATTTGCCCGATTACTATATTACCATTTATTTGTCCTAATACTATTTCATCATTTGCTCGATTACTACTTTACCATTTGCCCGATTACTATTTTACCTTTATAATTTGTCCTACTACTTTATCATTTACCCGATTACTATTTTACCATGTATCATTTTGTCCGATTACTATTTTACAATTTATAATTTGTCCTACTCCTACTACTTTATAAGTTGCCCGATTACTATTTTATCATTTATTTATCATTTGTCCTACCACTACTTTAATATTTGCCCGACTACTATTTTACTATTTGCCCGATTACTATTTTACAATTTGCCTGAGTATTTATCATTTGCCCGAGTATTATTTTATCATTTGTCGGACTACTATTTTATTAAACTGTAGAAATGCGAGTTTTACTAGGACGACATTCCCATTTGTTCTGAAAGTCTATGAATAATAACAACGCAACTTCATATACTCAATATACCAAACTAACCAATAGCAATAGCCATTGGACCAGAGGAAGTCCTCGGCGTCGGCTACCAACCACAGATTAGCTCTACACTGCATGAATAAATACACGTGTTCAGTAACTTCTTCATAAAAGTTTGGATTTGCTATTGACAAATGTATGAATACCTCTAACTAGAAGTTTTTAAGAGGAGAATATGTGAAAATATTCTTTAGATTTAATTTTATTTGCCATTTTTGTAGTTAAAATAATCTCAATGTATTTTTATCAGTGTGAAAGCGATTACAAAGCCGTCACAGATGCAAATGTTCCAGCGCACAGATTACACGGCGCTAAGGAACTTCTCGCCTTCCGTAGTTCCCAGCGTCGCCGGGTGGCCGCTACGCTTCGTTTAGTCTCCGTTGTATTGGATTCGATTATCAAATTAAACTTTTACCCTCGCCTTTGTGCCGCGGGCGGTGGGAAAATAAATTAAGTTTTCCGATCAGCCTCAAACCGTACGATTGTACCGAGGACTTCAATCGGCCTCCTTGATTAGGATAGGGAGGAGCGCGAAGCCTCGCTTGTGCAGGCGTTGGCAGGGAATTTGTAAGAGGTTTAATTGGTAGCCAATGTTGTTAGTGTGAGTGTTACGTAATGTTTTATTTTGGCGTAAGAATAATAGTCCATTTTAAAGCGTTGAATAGTTTTTTTACGCTTTTCTCGACCTCCGCCATTTTGGAGATAAACTTGATAATAATTCTATCTCGCAGCTGACGTGAGTTGAGTGGATTTCCATAATTAAGTGTCTATGATTTTGGTCTCCTCAAAAAGGGGCTGAATAGCTGCCTGCGTATACGAAATATATTAACAGAATTACTTTGCACCATAGCCTCCAGCCCCTCGCTGCTCGTTCCGCTCGTAGCTGCAACACTCGCTTTGGGAGCTTGCACCTCGACCTGGCGGCCTTGGATTATAGCCATCGGATTGTTTTTAGCGAATTTGCATTGGAAAGATGAGCTATTGCAGTGACTCTTATGGTAAGATCTAAGATCGGGTTTGGTTAATGAGCACCGATCATGGTCCCTAATTCTCCTTTTGGCATGTCCTTAAGAATTAAATAGTGCATGTCACATATATTATTTCTCAAGGCCATTTTTTTGTCGGTACGCCATAACTTTCTTAATACATCATCAAATTACATGAATGAGGCATCATTTTAAAGCTTTCCTTAACCGCTACACCGGAAAAATATACAAAATACAATTATACGAAAAAAAAATAAAAATACAGAATCCGAAAGTAACAGTGATGTAAGATCAAGTAAGTTTTAGGGATATTTTCCTGGCGTTGGCAACACTGATGATAGCAATACCCAGCTGGAGAGCTGCCGTTACGCCACTACATTGCTATTTTTTATTAATTGTATATTTAGTATCGTATAGTATACGCACTATACGATACTAAATATACGGTGTGTACTTTAATTAAGTGGGATTTAAGTAAGTTAGAATGCGAATGCTTCGCACGGGTCAGCTAGTATATCTATATTTATAAAAGCCAAACACCACTCACTTATTGACTCATCAACATTTCTTGAAAACTACTGAACGGATTGGAACGAAATTTGGTATGTAGCTTCCTCTAGGACCGAAGGTGCTGGCTAAGAAAGGTTTTCAAAAAATTCGAAATCTTAGGGGAGGGTTTGGGGGAGTCAAATTTACTAAATCACGATTTCTCCAAAACTACCAAACGGAAAATTCTTTTAAAAAAAACGGGTGATTTTTCTCCTTGCCTTTACTAAGCCGTAAAATACGAGCCAAAATAGTAACAGAAAAATGCAACGCAAAAATCTGGGACAACGTTTATACATCCCTTATAGTTTTCTGACAAAAATCGTGTTTATCTTACCACTGGCATATACCTCCCACTTGGCTGGTATATATAGCCAAATACCACTCACTAACTCATCATGATTTCTCAAAAAATACTGAACGGATTGCAACGAAACTTGGAATATAGATTCCTCTAGGGCCCTAGGTGCTTGCTAAGAAAGGTTTTTTTTTTAAAAATACGAAATTTTAGGGGGGTTTAGGGTCAAAGTTACTAAAAAAAACCACTGAACGGATTGGAATGAAATTTAGTATGTACCTTTCTCTAGAACCATAGGTGCTCACTAAGATTGGTTTTCAAAAAATTCGAAATCTTAGGGGAGGGTTTGGGGGAGTCAAATTTACTAAATCACGATTTCTCCAAAACTACCGAACGGATTGGAATGAAATTCGGTATGTAGCTTCCTCTAGGGACGTAGGTGCTCACTATGAAAAATTTTCAAAACATACGAAATTTTAGGGGTGGTTTGGGGTCAAAGTTACTAAAAAAAAAACCACTGAACGAATTGGAATGAAATTTGGTATGTAGTTTCCTGCAGGGCCTTAGGTGGTCGCTAACAAAGGTTTTAAAAAAATTCGAAATTTTATGGGGGGTTTGGGGGGTCAAAATTACTAAAAATCCCCATAAGAAATACGCAGTGTAATATATTTATTGATATATTTTGTTTAATAACATTTAACTTTGATTTGTCTATCCGTGCAAAGCCGGATCGGGCCAGCTAGTATATACCAGGTGTCTTAAAAGTCCCACCCTCCCTCTCTAACTTTTGTGTTTGTCAAAACAAAAAAATATCCTTTGGGAACGATACTAACTTAGCCCAAAGTATCTTTTGAAGCAATCGGAAATTTTGAGTGTCCCCTAAAAATGGGGGATTTTGGGGGCAACTCAAAATTTTTAAATGGGAAGTATGGTCATGTGATACCTCATTTTAAAGGTCTTTTAAGACTAGGAAAATGACGTAAAGAAAATAAAAATCGGACCACCCAAAACAAAATGGTGGCCCTAAACGTGTTGAAATAAATTTAAATAAAGTGGCTGATATCTCGAAAAGGAAGATTTTCAAGAGACAAAAAATTTGTATTCCAAAGTGTTTGACCTAAAATATTGCTTCCAAATCGATTTCGTAAATTTTAAGTCGACTCTTAAATCTTTGTACAAAATCCAATTTACGAAATCGATTTGAAAGCAATTTTTTTAGGTCAAGCACGTTGAAATAAACATTTTTTATCTCTTGAAATTCTTCTTAAAAGTCTTCCTTTTCGAGATTTTAGCAAATTTATGTCGATTTATTTCAACACGTTTTAGGGCCGCCATTTTGTTTTTGGTGGTCCGATTCTTATTTTCTTTATGCAATTTGCCTAGTCTTAAATAGACCTTTAAAATGAGGTATCACATGACCATACTTCCCATTTAAAAATTTTTAGTTGCCCCCAAAATCCTCCATTTTTAGGGGACACTCAACATTTCCGATTGCCTCAAAAGATACTTTGGGCTAAGTTAGTATCGTTCCCCAAAGGATATTTTTTTGTTTTAACAAACACAAAAGTTATAGTGGGAGGGACTTTTAAGATACCTGGTATATATGTTCGCACTCTAACTGCCGAATTTGACGCCCGATTTGGTTCAAATTATGTTTACACGTTGGTAGCTCTGACGAGTTCGTTAACCTAAAAATATAACAACGTGAAGAACGGTTTTTGACAGTAAGTAACGATTTTTTTAGATTTTTGTACGAGAATTAAACGTTTTTGAGGTTTTGTGTAGCGAATATTTTTATATTTTCCGAGCGAAGCGAAGCAGTCATATCCGAGGCCGCAAAGTCGATTTGCAAACTCGCTTAGCGTGGAACGAATCAGCGCGCGAGCTGGAGCTTGAGGTCGGGGAAACACATTCTAGTATTATCTTTCGTACGCGCAGGCAGCTATTCAGCGCCTTCGTGAGTAGACCAATTTCCCAAACAGTTATTTGTAACCCAAAAACTTAGAAACTTAATTTTGTAAATTCGCTCAACTCACGTCAGCGGTTCAGCTGTGTTATCGAATTATTTTGATTTTCTAAGTGCAAGACTGATCATTTTTAGAAATATTTGATAAAGACAACATTTTTTCATTTGTTTGCTCTTTGATTCGATTCACGCTTAATGAATAGCGCACAAGTATTTAAAAAACACTTAATTCTCTCCCGTATCAGTTAATAACAGCTGTTTACAAGTAACCAGAGATAAGGCCCTCGAGATAACCTGCTAGTAAGATAAGTCGAGTGGCTCGGGCTATTCATCTTTAGCGAGGGTCTCCACTTTGGCAGTGGTGTAATGTGAAGTGTATACAAAACTGTACAAATACGAAAACATGGACGTTTGTAATTTTCTTATTATACAGGATGTCCCCGAATTCTCTGACCCCCTACTGTGCATTTTTTCCCGGGATAGAGGCAGACATATTTCACATCATAAACATGGGTCTACGGTGCTTACTTTTTCATCTGTCTGTCTGTATGTATTTTTAACGAAATAATAATGTCTAGAAAACGGTTAGATCGATTAAATTCAAACTTGACATGAAATTTAACCTAGCAATGGTCTTTTTTTTTTAAATAAGCGATTGTATCAAATTAGGCGTTTCAAAAAGGCGGCTGTTTGAAAATTTCAAACCTGAATTACACAAAAACCGTACATTTTAACAAAAAATGTAAAGACATCTTTTTTGTAGCCCTTTTGATTCATTTTCGGATGGTGTAACTGTCAAAACAAGGATACTAGTTAAGTTAAAGATAATAAGAGCATACGTTTCCACAATATTTCTGTGTTTACTGTGTTCGTATATAATGCCGGGTTGAACAAACCAATTATCACATAACTTAACAATCATTCTTCATCCGATTGTTACACCATCCGAAAGGGAATTAAAAGGGCTGCAAAAGAGGTGTATACACATTTTTTGTTAAGATGTACGGTTTTGGGTTTAATTTAATTTTGAACTTTTCAAAAAGCCGTCATTTTGAAACGCCTGATTTGATATGATCGCTTATTTTTCTTAAAATAGATCATTTTTAGGTTAAACTTTACGTCGAGTTTTAATTCAATCGGTCAATCCGTTCTCTAAATATTCATTATTTTGTTAAAAACACATACAGACGGACGGACGAAAAGGTCGTCGATATCCACTTGCGTAGGGACATAAAACCAAATTTAAGAACCTACAATACATCCTCATTCGGACTGTCCTAACCTTTAAAGTGGCAAATACAGAATAATTGTCTGATCATTATTACTCCAGTAATCTGGTTAAGCTTTTAACATTGCTCTTATGGGAGTTGAAATTGAAGATGGTGGCTGCGTCTGCCGAGCCTTTAAGATTTGCAGGAGTAAAACGTAGGCCTGCTACTACACAAAACACACTGCAAACTAAAGCGTTGTACGGTTTTTAGTAAATCTTATCTTATCAAACGAGCAATTCTTGTATATTTGTTTATAAATGTATTTCGGGGATCTCGCTAACGTCTCTAACGATTTTTATTAAAATTTGCATATATAGGGGGTTTTGACGTCAGGAATCGAATGCGCTAGGTCTTATGTCTGCAAAAATGCGCATACAATTTAAACTCTGATCTTTTTTTATTGTATACCACTTTTATATTCTTACTCAATACACAGTGGTTGCATTAGCGATTTTTTAACAGTAATTTAAGTACGTTTTTTGTATAAAATAAAATAATTGTCAAATTGCAACAGCTTTTTAACATTCCTTTGTACAAAATATTGCACTTTGAGTTAAATTTTATTGTTTGCAAATAAATGGTAAAACGTGCCTATAATAATTATTGTTGAAATAAGAGTTTCTGAAACTTTCAGCGCTCCTAGTGGTTAAACGGTTAAGTTTATAAAAAAAAACACCAAGAATAAAAACGTCTTAAAATTGCAAGTAAAATCCAAATCCGCCATACAAAATAAAGTTTCCATAAGAAATTTCAAAGTTGACCGCCATTTGGAAAATGGCGGCCATTTAGAAATAATTTAACTACTTATTTTTTAATTTCTCATAAAACAAGGAAAGGTTCCCTTTTTAAAGTTAGCTTTCTGAGATACCAATGGTGATCCAAATTTAAAAAAATCACATAAAATAGAAAATGTTTGAGAGGCTGTATCTCATAAACGGTTGGGTTTAGGAAAAAATACAAAAGAATAAAAATGTCTTAAATTTGTGTCCCCAATCGAAATAACATAAAAATAGGGGTTTATTATTCATGATCTATGTTCGTAGCCAAGTGGTGCAAACTCGCGAGGCCACTAGGCGCAAACAAATTATATTGCGTACACACAGACAGCTGTTCAACTCCTTCGTGAGTAGACTTATTTCCCAACATAGGCATATAAACTTAATTTTGGAAATTTGCTCAACTCACGTCAGTGGTCCAGCTGGGAGGTCGAATTATTTCTTTATTCGAACACCAACTGTAACATTATTTTTGTGGTGTTTGTTATTAACCGTTCTGAAAACCTTTTCACCAGTTTCTGCATTCATTGCATTGCTATGAAGGTAATATAAATTAATATCTAATGATTATAATTATTATTTGTTTTTTCAAAAATGCATAAACAATATCAAATACGGCCTATTTGTTGGATAGGTTACATAACCTACATGTACCTATAGAGGTTTTTGGACTTCAGGATACGAATGCGCTAGGTTTTATATTTGCAAAAAAAAAGCTAATAAAATGTTAGAACTAATTACACTCATGTTTTTTTATTTATTTTTTTATTATTTAAATAAAAACAGTTCATATGTACGTAAGATCGAAAAGTATTCAGTATGCATACATTTTCCTAAAAAAAAAAAATTAAAATGCTGAGCGATACTCGGTCGCCCAGGTACTAAAAATTATATAACTTCACGTCAAAAACCATAGTTCAATGGCAAACGTTCTCTTCAGTTCATATTCTGGTAGGAGAAAGCACTATGTCAATTTCACTAACAGCTTTACTATTTTATTTCCATTGTACTTTCTGCAATTCGAGACTAACTATACTCCTGCATTTGAGACGGACTAACGACCGGGGAATTCAATAAAGTGGTTACTGCGCACCCTTGACACGCATATTTAAATACACATTAACCGAAGAGAAACAACCAGGTGGTGGCATCAGCTGTCGGCCGATACATTCCTCTCTGCCAGGTGACGGGGTTTGGTCAGGTTACAGCTAAACGTTGCGGCTATTACCGCCTTTAGGTAGCGGTCGCACACGAGCCGAGAAAGGTAATCCACCTTTGAATATGTGTCGTTAAGGGCGATACGTTTATATTAACCTTTAGAAACGTAATAAAACCACAATTACAAAGTATGGATTTTCCCCATTTGGATACAGCCGGCCTTTTGTTGTTAGGTCAAAATATATGCGTTTAGTATTATAAGTTGTAACCCATTTACAAATCCTACCTACACTCGTACCACTAGGGTATTTAGACGTAACACCAACCTGTAGCAATCAACTCCTACGAAAGTGAGTGTACGTCTGTACATACGTACGTGAGTAACATATAATATAACAGTTGATTTCACCAATCATCTGTATACTTAAACGAACCATGCGTAGATTATACTTTGGGGTTAAGGATCTGCTCCAGTAAACGAGAAAGCAACCGGAAACGATATAAGTCTATCTTTTGTAATTGAGTGTTGAAAAAAAACTGAATATTCTTTATAAAATTTCGGATCCGGCTTGCAAATTATTTGTCATTATTAATTTTTTATTGTGTTAGGAAAAAAATTCAAACTTTGTACTTACAAAATGTGAATTACATAACAAATCAAAAGCATTAAAAACAACTAAATTGCAAGACGGGTGCGTATTGTGACTGTGCTTAAAATGAGACCTTGCAAACAATTTTATGATAAAAAATAAACGAAATAAATGGTTTGAAATTTAACATTCCTCTTATGGGATAAAATCCAAGATGACCGCCACTACAAGCAGGCTTTATATAAATACAACCTTTTATCATCAATATATTTTTTTTATACAAATTTAAAATAAACGGTATCAGGAAACTGACACATACTTTCTCCCTCATAGGAACTTAATTTTTTGTTTTTAAGAGTAATTTTCCCATACAAATCCATAAAATAATGGAAAAACCACATTTTCTCAAAAACGGCTTGAACGATTTTGATTAAAATTTTATAGTTCATAGTACTTTAGGTCCCTAATAAACTATATTTTTTTTATCAAAATCGTTAGAGCCGTTTTTGAGAAAAGTTGATTTTTCCGTTATTTTAAGGGTTTTTATGGGAAAATTACCCTTAAAAATAAAAAATTCACAAAAATGAAAAAACTCCTTGAGATACCGTGAATTAGTACCTCCATACCAAATTTCTTCAAAATCGGACGACTGGTTTAGGCTCTAGGTCTGATAACAGATACACACACAGACATCGCTCCGAAAACCAATTTTTTAGGTTCAGGGGGCCCCAAAACGGATATTTCCACCAAAAACTCAAACTCGAAAATTTTGACGAATACAATACTTTCTCCATATACTATGGTATAGGTGGAGAAAGTAAAAAGGTACCGATTTGTTTAACTTCTGAAACATTCGTACATCTAAACAGCTGATTTCACCCATCATCTGTAACACTTAACAAACCCAGTGTAGATTATACTTTGGGGTTATGTTTACAACTTCAATCATTATAATTTCTTGTGAAGATGTTTTTTTTAAACATGAGTTATATAACATGTGTATGCTATACATTATAATATTTGTTTTGAGGTTATAAACTGTATATCAATACAACCCTTTATCATCAATACATTCGTTTATACAAATTTAAAGAAGAGATACCTATACGTTTAACTTCGGAAACATTCGTTTATCTTCGTATAACATCTTTACATTTATAAATTATTCTCATAGGTGTTTTTTTTTTGTCGCCAAGCAATATCTCCTTTAATTCTTCATCAAAATTAATTATTCAAGCATAATTTTAAAGCTTATGTTCCCCGCTATTGACGAAACATAGACAAACGGCTTAAAATTCATGTTTTCGTTACAAAAATTGATTAAAAAAACTTTTATATTGTACTTGATATGGTTGCTAATGAAAGTCGCCATCTATTAGCAATATGTTTAACTAACATGACAGATGTTAGTTTGATTGTTTACATTCCATATGCAAGTGTTATAAACTGGTATTTATAAACCGATGTAAATAAATAAACGTAATTAACTGAACTAAATCAACGTATATATAAGGTAAGTACTCTTAACTTGCGAAATATTATACGGGTATATATAACAGCTAGTATAAACGTATTCGATTATTAATTTATTCGCTATAATATTAATAACTTCTGAATCATTTTGATCTATCAAGATGGAATAAAAAGCAATTAAAAGATAATATCTGTATCTTTCTTTAAGGGTCTTCTATACCTTGCGTAAAACAGAAAAAATATGCACTTCGTACTACCGTGTTTCGGACGCCGTTTTTCAACCTAAAAAGCTGTGAAACATCTTAAATTGTTCTTAAAGGCTTTGTGCTTTTGTCTTATATCTCACAATTGAAAGAAATCATTGGCAACTCCTTTTAATCAACAGTTTAAATGAGTAAAAATCGATTATTTTTAACGCATTTTTTGGGAGTTTTAAGCAATAATTTCCATATTATAAGCTAACACGTAAAAAATATAAAGCCTTCTTTATAGCTTAAAGTAGTTTCCCAGATTATTAATTTCTAAATAGAATCCGAAACACGGTATTACGAATGCATGTTTCAACTATTTTGCGGCTTGAGTCAGGCCTTTTGCATTGAAATCATACTGTACACTCGGGAGTTTTCTTCAAGGTAAAGAAGAGCCTTAAGTATATAATCTATCTATACTAATATTATAAAGAGGTAAAGTTTGTTTGTATGTAGGGGGTAATCTCTGGCGCTACTGAATCGATTGAAAAAATAGTATTACTAATAAAAAGCTACACTATCCCTGAGTAACATAGGCTATAATTCATTTCGGTAAAAACCTTTTTTTATTTTAATATTTAGACCTATTTGTAAATTTAGTCGGAAAAAATCTTAGGTTAGGCCTGGAATGATAAACCAACATATGTATTTACATTTATTACCATAGCAACCAATTGAATAAAATAACAGAATATTGATGTTTGCTTCAATATTTCCATTAACAGCTGATTTCAAAACTTGAAGCAATTATTTTTTTATTTCTAGATTTTAGGTTATTGTTTTAAAGTGTAGATTTGAGCTTTGCTGGTTCTTTTAACCATTATTATAACAGCTGTCATAAAATATAAGAAATAATTTGTTTTGAACATTTAACATTATTTACCATCTTAGTTTTGAGGTTATTATTAATACTACAACTTTATTATAAATAAAACATAACGTATGTTTTTAGAAGGTTCCATTGGGGGTTGGCGTGCAAAGCACGCAGGGGTCTCCCCTAGTAACATATAAATAAAAAAATTTAACAAATAGGCCTACAATTTTGCTACTTATAATTGTACATATTTATCGAGTTAAAAATCACCTAAGTATAGTTAGGTAGGCCTAGATAAAGTCTGTTGTTTTGAAATAGTTTTTTTATTGATGTATTTCTGATGTGTATGTAATTAATCTGCCTGTGTTTTTCACGGGGGCTTACTAATTATTATATAGTTTCCCCATTGTGTCGGGGTTTCGTCGAAAAATCAAAGGAAGACGAACATTATCACAAGGAAGGGATGGTTTTTCATCTCAGTCTAGGGGTGAGTCTTTTGGTCTCACATTGAGCAGTTATATTTATTTCAAAATTCTGTGCATCAGAACTATTAATTCAACGCGCAGAAAGGCATTGGGGCATATACAGAGTGTCTAAAAAACGTAAGTCCAGAAATGCTTAGTTTTCGAATTAGGCCTATCCGCATTTTTCAAACTAAACGCTTAACTTCTTCTGAAATAGAAACTCAAATATGGTGTACAGTTTTTTTATGTAACCTTCTACCCTTTTACAGCAAAAGTTATAATAAAATTTAGTTAAAAATTAAAAAATGCACTTACATCCCCGAGAATGCAATTTCCGCCGCCGCCATCTCGCACGTATCACACGAGAACTC
>JAGFPH010001266.1:199175-220887 GCA_018207615.1 Philaenus spumarius
GATTTTACGGTGCACTGGTTGATTTTACGGTGCACCGGCTGATTTTAGCGGTGACCTGAATACTGAATGCGCAGTAGGACCATAGTTTTTGCATTCGGACACTATACATTTGGGCTAAAATATTAAGTCGCTTAGAGTTTAAAATTACACTTATAGCCGATGTGTAAATTCTGTAGCAGAAACTTTGTGATAACTTTTAACGATTTTGTAATTTCATCATTAAGTAACAGAATGATTGCATGTGCGCAATTATTGACAATTCAACTCACAGATGAATCAATCTCTGTGGATTATTGACAGACGAGTCATCTTTATTTAGCACCACAGATTAGAAATGCCGAGAATTGACACGAGGCTCACAGATGTCTACTTTGTGACATGTTGACTCGGCATCAATCACAGAGTAATCCTAGGTTAATTATAATACACGACACGTTAGGTTTTTCTCACTCGTTTTACAGTTGGTGAAATCTATTTTCGTTTTTATATTGTAGAATGGAATACGTAATTGCTTTGTGGGGTGGGACTTGTTAAATGAATATAAGAACAGATTTTATAATTAAAAATCAAACTGTCAGAGTTATAAAAGGGAAATAAAAAAGTGAACATTGCCTGCCCTTTTTCGTGGAACTCGGGATATTGCCAGTAAATATTGCCTTATATATAAGGTAACTAGTGGACCTGGCAATGCTTCGCTATTGCTTGATTTAATTTTAACGGTAGTTATGCCATTTCATCCCTTTGACTTAAGTAGTCGAATTGCAAATGTTTTTTTATATCAAGTTTTTTCCAAAAACTCTTTGTTTTCCAGATATCCGCCATTTTGTTTCTTTTACAAAATAATTCATACCTAGAGAACGGTTGAACCGATTGAATTTAAACTTGGCATGAAGTTTAACCCAACAATGATCTGTCCTAAGAAAAATAAGCGAATACATTCAATCATGCGCTTCAAAATGAATGATTGCAATCAAGCGCCATCTTGAAACGCATGATTTGATAAAATCGCTTATTTTCCTTAAGATAGATCATTGTTATTTTAAACTTCACAGTTTGCTAGAATCGGTTAAAATGGATTCTTCATTTTCTCTTTATTTTGACTCATAAACCATTTCTCGAAGTTTGGTCATGGGACACCCTGTATATATAGTACAATGGACACCGGACACCGTTTCTCACCAAAACCATACACGTTTCGATGACCAAGTATAATCATAAAGTTATAAGTTTGATCCCCCACCCCTAATGAGTTATAAGTTGTCGGCCCTGATGATCACGCAGTGGCGGCTCGTGCTATAGGTTCACTGGTTCAGTGAACCCCCAACTAAATTGCGTTAATAACATAATATTTTAACAAATATAAATATTTAGTACTTTTTTTCATAAATGTAACAATATAGATTGAAAAGTTGTTAAAATACTACATAGAGTAACAACGCGCAGCTCTCCTACGTCGTTTTCAGCATCTTGGTTCAATTCAGAGAACGAACCTCTTGGCCTAGGCGAGGGGGTACAGGGGAACGGTGGGGGAATAGCAGTTTCAACGTTGTTTTTCGCTGCAAACTAAATGCAGCGACTCCCGACTCCTTCCGAAGATAGCCGAACCTGCAGTTCACAACAGTGTTTTGTAAAAAAAACCTTACGCCTATTTTTTCCTTTACGTAGTTGGTGTTTATTTACTTCTTTGATTAATAGGTTATGTCAGTTGTGCATTCTATGAAGTTCATGGATTAAGCCTGTGTTAGTGTGGACATATTATTAAATAATATTATTGCAGTTCGGTGTTGTTATTAGCGTTGTGTTAAGGTAGGCCTAAAGTTTTGAGAATGAACAGCGTTACACCTTTGCTAAGGGTAACTTCTTTACCTCTTGGAGAAAAGTGTGCTATTAAAGTACACTGGTATTTGTGTCACTTCATTATTTATGAGTCACTTTATCAACTAAAAAATTAAATAAACTAATTAATAAAGCATAGGCTTCTACGTAAGACAGTATTGTTCGCAATTTTCCATTTATAATTAATATCTATATTCCAATCTATCATGCAAACTGTAACCCGATTTTATCTCATTGCACGCTTTTCAGAGATGTCTTAAAACACCAAATTTAAGTAAAAACAGGCCTAAAAGTAGAAATTCTTATGTTTAGTACTAAAAACAAATTTGCAGGACCCCCCTCTCCCCGGTAGATTTGAACCCCCAAGGTAATAATTCACCAGCCGCCACTGTGATCACGACTTGGCCATCGAAATGGTTTTTTGTGAGAAACTGCGTTAATTTTATTATTTATATAACAAAAGTTCTCTTACAGTTTTTATTTATTGCACAGATTTAAAATATTCTGTACATATGTAAGACGAGTGCAATGGGTTTAAGTAATAGTCAATCACAAGCAAGCTGCTTGCCACATTGAACATATTTCCTCCAGAAGCATGTTTTTTTTGAAGTTAAGGTGCGGCTATACATACACGTCACGTCACGTCCACTAACGTCATTTTAGATAGGGTGGCTATACATACCCGTCACGTCCAGGCACAAAAAGTAGCGCGCGCACATCTTGGCTTTCCAATCCACTGGGTCACACTACTTACTGTTGAGTCAACCATGGAGGAGTCCTCATCTTCGAGTTCCGACACCAACGAGGACATTTTGATGCTAGTTCTTTTGGATGAAGAGAACAAAAGAAGAAGAACTGTAGGAACACATCCTATTAACAAATTTTATCAAAATCGTTAGAACCATTTTTTTTTATAAAAAAATTATAACTGATATTTTGGGTTTTTTTGCCTTTTTTTCGTGCATCTATAATCTATACAGGCCTAATTGACATGTTTGGTGCAAATTTGTTCGAAATCGATAGAATAGTTTTCTCTCTAGATTTGTATACGTACACACAGACAGACATTTTGTAAAACAACACTTTTTTGAACTCACGGTGTTCCAAAACGGATATTTCCACAAAAATCTCAACATCGATTTTTTTCGCGATCACTATACTTTCTCCCTACTATAGTATAGTGATAAAGTGAAAAACTATTTTGGATCCGAGTCCAAGGCCCAAAAACGCACAGTGAGTTTCGCCCAACTTGATCTTTGATTTATGTATCCCTTTTAGACCTTCACATTATTAGCTATGCACCAATAAACGCTAAAAATCCCATTTTCCGCCCGTTTATTTCTCATAACTACCGAACGAACACAAACATTACAAATCAGGTTTTGAGGTATATTTAACATCTATGCGTACATTTCACATTATTGCATACCGTTTTGGTATAAATATTTAACGGTGAAACCATCGTTTAAAGTAAATTAAAACGCAGACGATCTTATCAAAGTATTGAGCTTTTGATTTAAGTTATTTTATTGATAATGATCGCGCATCTCGTCCGTTTGCAAAACCCCTAACTTTGATCGTAATTTTTACATTTTTAAATAGGAACCCTTAATATTTATTGGACAAAAATTAGGTTAGATTAATCTCTGAAAAGTCGTCTACACGAAAATTAAAGTTTCGTCGAAATTGATTCAGCCATTCTGGCGATTGGCCCGGACAAACAAACAGACAGACTGAAAGACAGAATTTTTTTACAAAATAATGCTTTTTTAGGTTTTTGTATAAAGTGTGTATAACCATATGAGATTAAATAAAGTATTTATCTCGACATCACGACGGACACTAAAGTTATCAAATACTCGTCGTCCATGGTTGACGCACAACAAAACACTATGTTACTGAAGGAACGACACACAAGAAACAGGTGAACAGACACACTTCACCCCTTGAACTGATAAGGTGCAATATTTTTGTTTATCTCTGTTATGGAGCCAACAAAATATAGTCAAAAAACATTCAGCTATAACAACGATGTTTCCCGACTGTGCGCGGACAAAGCCGAAGCGGAGATAAATGACGTCGCTTGACGTGACCCCTGGCTATACATACCCGTCACGTCACGGCACGTCACGTCACGGCACGGTATGCTCTCTAGAGCATTCGAATATTTTCTGGACGTGACGTGACGTGACGGGTATGTATAGCCACCTCCATTTGATTACACAGGGAGCATACCTCTGGAAAAAAGACGGGACGTGACGTGTATGTATAGCCGCACCTTTTTACTTATTTGCGCCCGTTGTAATCGGGATGGGGTGTCGGTCGAGAAACCGCGTCAGGCGTTAGGAATAAAATCCGGAAAGTGCCTTTTTATACCTTTCTTCGTATATTCGTATACTTCAAAACGTCGGATTGATTTGAAACTTTGCACACTTATCAAGGACCGATGACAATGCAATATTAATTTTGTTGGGTGTAGTAAGTGAGCACTGATCATGGTCCCCTGAACACGTTTTCGGCAGTCATTAAAAATTGTGTATGCAGGGTGATTCACGACGATATGCAGAAACTTCGGGAGCTCATTAATTTTGTTGGGTGTAGTAAGTGAGCACTGATCATGGTCCCCAGACTAACTGTGACCAACCAAACAGATGCAACGATTCATAAGCGTATGTAACAAAGAAGGAAAAAATGGGATATTAATTTTAAAATATGCCTTCAGTGTTGTTGGTTAGTGTTTTTTATGAAAGAATAGGCTATCATCTACAAAATAGTAGGCTACTCTAAGTTACGACTAGTTTTTCCCAAAATATATTAAATCAATAGTAGGTCTACCTGTCTATACCATTGGATGGCCAAAGAAGTATAACTTCCACCGTCTGGTCCGACACAGACCCAATTTTTTTAAATGTGTTAATAAGTTTTAATATATTTTATCTGTAGTCAAAGCTTCCAGTAGCGCCCATATCAAGTCAGTTGCTTTGTTCGTAACTACTTTCTTCACTAATTCTTTCGCAATAACTTTGAAGGCTTCGTGAAAAGAGCATTCGACCTAGACGCCCCAAACAAGCCGACCTCTTCATTTCCCAACCATTCAATCTGGCAACCGTTGACCGAAATAAGTTCCCTCGAAGACCGGAAGGGAACGCGGGTCTGTCAACGAGTCAGGCCCGACTAAAGTGGCGTTTGTCCGCTCCGTCCTAAAGTTATAATAAACTGGAATTATCATACAAAAAGAGAAGTCGCATCACAATATAATGACTCGTTGTTGAGGTGTGTGTGGTCGGTCCTTTGTAGGGTACAACGTGTGAGGCGAGTCGAGAGGGGGGGGGGGGGGGTTCTTTGATACAACTCTACCTTTAGCCCGTGACGACGTGTTTTTCTGATGGATGAGAACCTCTGCTTCTTTTGTACTGCTATGGGCAGTGGAGTTCTAAAACAAATTGTTTGTACGCTATTAGTCACTGCAGAGTGCAGATGTGGGCTTTTCTATTGCCTTCACAGTTTTCGTAATGGTGGATACCGTACCTACCATTTTCATTTCGTGCCGTTATATATATTACTATGGGAGATCTCTGCGTGCTCCGCACGCCAACCCCCAATGAAACCTTCTAAAAACATATGTTATTTATAATAAAGGTGTAGGATTAATAACAACCTCAAAACTAAGATGGTAAATAATTTTAAATTTTCAAAATAAATTATTTCTTATATTTTATAACAGCAGTTATAATAATGGTTAAAAGAAGCAGCAAGGCTCGGGTCTACACTTTAAAACTCAAACCTAAAAGCTAGAAATACAAAAATAATTGCTTCAAATTTTGAAATCAGCTCTTGATGGAAATATTGGAGCAGACATCTATATTATCTGTTATTTTATTCAATTGGTTTCCATGTCAATAAATGTAAATACATGTGTTAGTTTGTTTATCATTCTAGGCCTAACCTAAGAATTTTTTCCGACTAAATTACAAATATTGAAATAAAAAAGGGTTTTATCAAAAATGAACTATAGCATGTTACGCACTGATAATGTAGCTTTTTATTAGTAAAACTATTTTTTTCAATCGGTTCAGTAGTGCCAGAGATTAGCCCCTACATACAAACAAACGAAAAAACAAACTTTACCTCTTTATAATATTAGTATAGATGTTAACACATATTATAATTAATTCGAACAATTAATAATTCGACCACGCAACTGAACCGCTGACTTGAGTTGAGCGAACTTCCAAATTTAAGCTTATATGTTTTAGGGTTTCAAACGAATGTTTGGGAAATTGGTCTACTCACGAAGGCTTTGAACAGCTGCCTGCGGGTCGCCGGAATACTACCCCCCGGAAAACTACCCCCCAAGCAGGTTCCTACGTCATTTTGACGTCAGAGATCGGGGGGGGCAGTTTTCCAGTCACGCACACTCAAGTTTTGATAGCCTATAATTAGAATAAAAAAAAAACTAGAGGACTAACCTAAACTGTTTAGTCACAGTATGTTGCCGATAACAGTATAATTGTAGGAACCTGCTTGGGGGGGTAGTTTTCCGGGGGGTAGTATTCCGGCGACCCGCTTTTGCTAGGGGGGGTAGTATTCCAGTCGCGGACACGGCTCCCATATTGGTTAGTTGGCAGATTTCGTGACGTCACGTTTCACCTGGGGGGGTAGTTTTCCGGGGGGTAGTATTCCGCATCCCCCTGCCTGCGTGTAGGAAATATATTAGTAGAATTTGTTTGCACCTGGGACTCCAGCCCCCCCCCCTCCGGACTTTTGAAACCGGTATTGTACGTTTTCATTGATTTTGGGGTTAACCAAAAGAGCTATAAGGTCGTGTAAAAAACAAAATTTCCAGAATAATCTCCTATATTTATATTTATAAAATTTTATATTTATATTTATAAATAAAACTCCAATATTTCCGCTGCGGGTGGAGCAAAGCAACTCGCGATCCGGGGTTGGGGAGCCTGACGTACAAACAAATCTAATCTTATTAAATGAGCAATTCTTGTGTATAAATTTATTTCGGGGATCTCGCTACCGGCTCTAACGATTTGGATGAAAATATGCTTAAAGGGGTTTTTTGACATCAGGAATCGAATGCGCTAAGTCTTATATCTGCAAAAATGCGCTGTAGCTCTTTTCGCCTATGCAAACTCTGAACGTCTTTTATATACCACCTTTGAATAGGCGAACAGGTACGCTGTTGTAAAATATACTACATAATTTGATTTGGAAATTTAACATTATTTACCATCTTAGTTTTGAGGTTATTTATTACCTAATCCTACACCTTTATTATAAATAAAACGTATGTTTAAGAAGGTTCCATCGGGGGGGTTGGCGTGCGGAGCAAGCAAGGGTCTCTCATAGTTCTACTAATATATTTCGTACACGCAATCAGCTGTTCAACGTCTTCGTGAGTAAACCGAGTTCGCAAATTATTGGTCTAAACCGAAAAAAACATGATTTTAGTAATTGAAAAAAAAGTTCAATTTAATAGGCCTAATGATGTTCGCAATCTTGTAGTGGGTGCATAAATAGTTTTTTTAACTGATATTTTTTTATACACATCTATTCACAACTAAATTACAATAGCCTACTTTTGTATATTTTGAAAAATTACAAAAATTCTTTACTATTTTTTATGTAGGCCTAAAGTTTTTTTTTACCGGTGCTGAACGTTTTGTTCTTACTAAGCTAATAAGTTTTAAAATTTTCAAACGACTTTTCAGTTGCATATATACGAATTCTTTGGACCTTGTTTCTAGAAAAGAGGTATTAAACATTTTTGGATTGGAATATAATTACTGTACTATTTTTGGCGAATTTAAATCGTGCAAAACGCCCAAACGACAAAATGGCCTGCCATTCTGGCAGTGTTTGCAAGGCCACATCTAGACAGAATTTCATGAATGTGATATTGTAATATAATGTAAAAATAGCAATCTGATATCAGTTTTAACGTATTGCGTTTGGGGAGTTAATTGAAATTACAAGAAAACGGTTAAAAGTTCAGTACACTTGATGGATGAGTTTAAAGTTATTATTTTCCTATTTTGTAGTTGCGGAAATGTGTGGTTGAAATGCGAGCGAAGCGAACATGTATGTTGGTACACGAGTACTTTAGTTTAAAGTAAAATAAAAAACTTATATAAACAAATGTTTAATGGAATGATTTCAAATGAAACGGAATGTACCTGAACTGGTTGTGGTGTCCCTCAAGGGTCAGGCATGGGACCAATGTTTTCCTGACAGATGATAGAACCCTTATTGATATTCAGCTTGGTTATGATTACAATGTGTACCTGTGGGGTGTCTGTTAGCATGATAAACAGCTACTTCCTGTCCTTTACAGACAAGATAATGTCCATCCGTGACGTTTATTTGGCAGCTCTTCTGATGCTTTGTTTGTTTGTTACAGGTAAAACGGACGATCAGTGTTGCCAACTGTACAAGTAAGATATATTAGATTTAGGTAAATGTTACTAGAGAATGTTTGTAGTATGGTATCACTGGTGAGTAAGAACAGTTGTCGAGTCCGAGTTGAAAGTGCTCTGAGCTATGATTTAAACCGGGAATGTATCTATATATATATAAAATAAACGATAGCCTTTCCCTAGCCTAACCTATTTTACATTCTTTGTTTTTGTTTTGTTTTTTTATAAAACTACGTCATGCACCGGTGGAATTATGTGGAATTTATTATAAGATACGCATTAGAGTTTTTACAAATACTTAGCAAACATGTACTTTGATACACACTCAAAACCTTCTTCCTTTACAAACGGGGTGTTTAGAGAACGATTTTTGTCAAACTTCGTTAGGTTATACCAAAAGAAATTAAATAGTTTATTTACACATTGTCCTAAAATTATTCATTTTACGTCAATCCGCCTTTAGTGTTTTTAGCGAATTTCCATAGGAAAGATGAACTATTGCAGTGAATAAGTGGGAGTAGTCAAGAGCACAGATCGTAGTCCCCAGAACACGTTTTGGTGTGTCTTGTAAGGATGTAATATACAGGGTATTCCCGAATTTTGTGAATTTGTTCCTGTGATCGAAACAAACATATTTTACAATTTAAACTTTTTCGTCTGTCTGCCTTGTGTTTTTTACAAAATACATTATATGTAGAGAACGGGTTGACCGATTGAGTTCAAACTTGACATGAAGTTATATCTAACAATTATATATTTTAAGTAAAATAAGCGATTATATCCAATCATGCGTTTTAAAATGGCGACCGTTTGAACATTTTAAACTTAAATTACCCGAAAACCAACATTTTAACAACAATTTTCAAGACACCTTTTTTGTAGCCCTTTTAATTCCCTATCGGACCGTGTAACTGTCAAAACAATCGGATGGAGGATACTAGTTAAGTTAAAGATAATAATGTAACAGCATACGTAACCATTATATTGCTGTGTTTACTGTGTTGGTATAGGATGCCGGATTGAACGAACCAATTATTAGACATAACTTAACTGTTATCCTTCATCCGATTGTTTTGACAGTTACACCAACCGAAAGGTTGACAGAATAAAAGAGCTACAAAAAAGATGTTTTGAGATTTTTTGTTAAAATTTACGGTTTTTGCTCAATTTAGGTTTTAAATATTCAAACAGTCGCCATTTTAAAACGTACGATTGGATATAATCGCTTATTTTATTTAAAATAGATCATTATTAGTTTTAAACTTCATGTTAAACCGTTCTCTAGATGCAATTATTTAGTGAAAATAAACAAAATGACGACTGTAGGGAAAACAAAGCAATTCCGGACACATGTCCAAATTATAATTTTTTCTCATTCTTTTGTGCTGAATCATATCCTAGAATATTGCTGAGTAATTACTAAACACCCTGTATATACATAAATATCATAGTAAAATGCAAAATATCCCAATATTGTGGTTACGTATGCTGTTATTATCTTTAACTTAACTATTATCCTTCATCCCATTGTTTTGATAAATACACCATCCGATAGGGAATTAAAAAGCTTACAAAAGGATAACGAAATGTTTTGTTAAAGTGTACGGTTTTTGGGTAATTTAGGTTAAAAATTTTAAACCGCCGCCATTTTGAAACGCATGATTGGATATAATCGCTTATTTTAACTTAAAATAGATCATTGTTAGGTATAACTTCATTTCAAGTTTGAACTCAATCGGTCAAACCGTTTTCTAGATATCAATTTTTTTTTAACAAATACATACAGACAGATGAAAAAGTAAACACCGTAGACCCATGTTTATATTGTGAAATATGTTTGTCTCGATCCCAGGTACAAATCCACAAAAGGGGATCACCCTGTATATTTATATGTAAAAAAGTGTTCCACTTTAAGGGCCGCATTTGTCTAAATTTGGTACACATAATGGTTTTAGTTTTTGACCGGAAGTGACAATTTATTGACATTTTTCGTATCTAAAAAATAAAGATATTATATTATTCTGCACATTTTGTTCTTTTACACGACCTTATAACACGTCTGGTTCTCCCAAAATCTATCAAAACGTAAAACACCATAAAAAGCGATTTTCTCCTCTGCGAGCAAAGCGAAGCATTCCATAATCCCAAGCCGCAAGGTCGAGGTTCCAAAGTTCCGCCGTGAGCGGAACGAAGCTGGATGCTGAGGTGCAAACAAATTCTACTAATACATTTCATACACGCAAGCAGCTATTCAGCGCCTTCGTAAGTAGACCAATTTCCCAAATTATTGGTTGAAACCTATGAACTTAGTGTGGACATTAGATCAATTCACGTCAGCGGTTCAGCTGCGTGATCGAATTATTTCTACTATTGGACCAGGCAATGCTTCGCTATTGCTATTGCTTGATTTACCTAACCTAAAATTATATTCAGTTTTTGATCCAAATCAGTTGTTGATCAAAATCAGCTGTTGATTAAAATCAGCTGTTTTAAGCTTTTCATACGAACAGCTGTTTTTTGTGCACCTGATAAAATCAAAAGAAATCTTTCTTCTTCTTCCTTAAGATTGACCTTCCATAAGATTAACATTGAAACTTTGAGGGCTACTGGGGCGTATCCCTGAGGACCGATGTAAATTATAATGGGATTCTGCTCATCTACAGGACACTACCTTTCTAACGGTATGCGCGAATTTCTCCTACGATGCACACAAGCTGAGAAAAAAGGACGACAAGTTTTGTGCTTGCCTATTAATATATAGATTGTACTGGATTTATATATTTTGTTGGCATTATATATATATAAAAAAAAATATTACAGAAAGACGGAAAAGAAAACGTTACTTTCAGGACTTATTTTATATAAGCCTGTTTGTTTCCTTTAATTTGTCTTATCATCTTCTTAAACCATTGTATTTAATATATAAGCCTGTTTGTTTCCTTTAATTTGTCTTATCATCTTCTTAAACCATTGTATTTAACATTATACATTTAGTAACAATTTATTGATTCTAACCTTGTCTGTTCACTGTTTAAAATAATCGATTATAGCGTAATTGCAATAGTCGTACGTACGACTGCTATTGCACACCGACCGACTTCGTTGTGTACAAATTAAGTGTTATCTCGAACATAATAGGGTTCAGTTGAAAGGCTCGGGATACAAAAAGCTTCAGTAAGTGTGAATGATGTGGGAAGATGAGGCGACGCTCTGCATGGCTCGGGGCTACTTCTAGCCGCAGCCACATTCCTCGCCTCGGCCCAACATTTGCATTTTTATGTTCCCTTTTAAAACACTTAACTGTTTCAAATTAAACAATGTACACCTCTTTAAACCGTCGACACCGATGAGTCATTCCCCTTAGAGGCAAGGGTGGCCGCTTTTTGTGACCACAATCTTTGTATTTGTTTCACATTTAGGAAATCGCGATTGATTTTTATTTTATTGAAACATAAATAATGTGTAGTTGTTAAATAGTCGATATTATTTATATGGATGTAGAAATCTCAACTAAATTATGATTATAAAGCCATTAGTATTATTTTTCGTCGTATGGGACTCTTTTTTTAAAATTGTGTGCTCTTTTTTCGTAATTTAATTTTTTACGTTTTTTACTTTCTCCACCCTATACGTAGTATATGGAGAAAGTATTGTTTTCGTAAAAATGTTCGAATTTGAATTTTCAGTTGAATTATCTGTTTTGGTGCTCCCAGAACCCCAAAAAATGGTTTAGTGCAATTATCTGTGTTGGTGCTCCCTGAACCCAAAAATATTTTTAGTGGAATTTTTTGTTTTGGTGCTCCCTGAACCCAAAAAAGTGTTTTTAGAGTGGTGTCTGTCTGTCAGTATGTATACACGACCAGAGAGGACACTATTGGTCCGATTTTCATGAAATTTGGTATGTAGGTACTAAACCCTAATATCTCCAGGCGTTTTTTTCATTTTTTGGAATTTTTAATTTTTAAGGGTATTTACCCCTAAAAATCGACAAAAATGCAAATTTCTCAAAAACGGCTCTAACGATTTTGATCAAATTTTCAGTATTTATAGTGCTTAAGATGCCAACCAAAATGACACCACCCGCTTTTATCAAAACTTCGGCGTTTTATAATTATGGGGAAATGTTTAAAAATAAACAAGTTTATGTTGTCAATCTAGCATCGCGGCGGCGGCCGCACGGGGTAGCACCATGGTAGCGATCACGGCCAGTAATTCAACGGTCGCGCGATCGAATCCCGCCTTGGACAATAATTTTTTTATACGATTGACGTAGGTAGAATATTATTTTTTTGTTTTGTTCTAAAAAGTAATAAATAAAATGATTGAAAACAATATTATTTTTGGGAGAAAGTTTGTGTCAGTTAACTGATACCGTTTATTACTAGTAGAACACGACCTGAAAGTTTTTTCGTTTCTTCGTGAATCACCCTGTATTTATCTTCAAGGTTTTCTGGCCAAAGTAGCTCTCCACAGAGGCTCCTAAAGTTTCGAGGTCCTAAAACGGCTACCTTTTTTGCTTTAGGCCTACGGTTAATCCGGCACGACGTTTTACATGTACAGTACAAATATTGTATTAGATATAACAAACGTGGAAGGTGTGGCCGTAATAGGCCCAGACTTTCTCCAACTGTCTTCGCCACAGATCGAGCGTGTGATTTTAGGAGAGCCATTAAAATACGATTCACTTATAAGATATCGATTGAATTTAATAAAAACTTTCACCAAATTTAGATCTACGACTGGTCGGGGTGCCTTCAAACACCCGATAGTCTATTTCGCAGATGTTGCAATCACTCGATAATCTATTTTGCAGTGGGAGGAGCCAATCCCTCAACTATCAAACTCGTCTGTGACACACCCCTGGCACTTCAAAGGGATGAAGTTAGGTTAGGTTAGGTAGTCAAACTGCTGGATAGTCTTCGATCGTGGAATCCTTTTCGTTGTCTGTTATTGGTCAATTTCTTTGGCAGAATAGCGTCTACTATCGAGTGTTTGATCCTTCGCGTGGTTGAGACATCTAATAGTCACACTATCTACCAAACGCACTATCTAGCAATCGAATGGATCCCGACTGGTGAAATATTACAAAATGTGTTATTACGGAAATTGAGGGTATTTCATATAAATATTAATATCTCCTTATATGGAATTATACGGCGGAAAGTATGAAAATCATCGGATTATGCACTGCTTCGCTACGCTCGCAGCAGACAGACTCGCCTTTTATGGTACATTCAGGGTACTTTTAAGGTGTTTTACGTTTTGACCGATTCTTTGGGCACCAGACGGGCTATAATGTCGTGTAAAAAAATGTGCAGAATAATCCTATGAATTTATTTTTTCAGACAAAACCCCAAAAAATTTCATTCTAGCACGAAAAAATCTCAAAATAATTTACTTAAGATCGACAAAATTGCTTCCTGTTGGTGGATTTTCGGCTGACGAATGCGTCCGAGCGACTTGGAATACCAACGTGACCACCAAATTCGGACTAAAAACGCGACCGTTAGAGCGCGATTAGGCCAGTCGGTAAAGGTCAATTTAGACCAAAAGTACCAGTAATTTGCAATACGGCTGAATTTTTTTTTATAAGTACATTAAAGTATGTAGATTAACATAAAAAAAGCTTACCAGTCTATCAATTTCCCAAAGTCGAAAAAAAATCGATTATCATTTTTTTTTCGATTATCCTTAATATTTCGAGCTGGGATGAAGATAGAGGAAAATAAAAAATACCAACGTGTAGGGGAGGTATTTTTCAACAAAAAAGGTCATATGTATTTATTTCGTCCGAACAATGGTTTGTCTGGAAAAAATTCGATAATGCAGGTATGTATTTTGCAGCAGGGGAAATCACTAAAAGGGGACATCTTATTCATATATGAAGCGTTGGCTCATTCTAAATTGGCCAAGAATGAATATATATCGAATTGAAACTTGACATAGGAGTTAAAATATATATTTTAAACATTTATGCTGAGTCTCAGCTTGTTATCTTAAAAATTACCCGATCAAGAGCCACTTGACTTATTAATGGGTTTCTCGATTTTAGGAGTACCGGACTCACCAATTCATTTTAAACAGCTCCAGTTTAGAAAATTTTCAAAATATCAACCTGAAAGTTTTTTTTTACAAGTTAAATATATAGATTCAAACAAGATCAAGGAGTATAAACCTTTTTTATTATTTACTTTTCAAAGCACAAGTAACTTAAAAAGGTATAATTTTAGACCTTTTTAGATTTTTCATCACAACGCTTGAGTTAATCGGCTGCAGATTAGTCAATTTTTTAAATATAGTTTTTAAAATAAGTATAGCAAAAAACAATTGTGTTTTTTGAACTTCTGTACCAATTTTTAAATCGATATGTTCAAAAATGTCGAAAGTGGAGTCGTTGAATCCAAAGGTGTTATAGTTAAAACGAGATAGGTAAAACAGAAGACAATTTTCAAGCGCCTCGTTTTTAAAAATAACATGAAAAAAATCGTTCATACTTACTAAGAATATTTATACTGGTGTACTCAACTTGTAAAACAAATTTGATGTTTATATTCCAAAAATTGACGAAACTGGAATAGATTGAAATTAGTTCGTGAGTCCGGTACTAGTAAAATCGATAATCGAAATCGACTCCTAGATCGGATCATTTTCAAGATAACAAGCTGAGACTCAGCATAAATGTTTAAAATATATATTTTAACTCCTATGTCAAGTTTCAATTCGATATACTGTATTAAAATTCGGCCAATTTAGAATGAGCCAACGCTTCATATATGAATAAGATGTCCCCTTTTAGTGATTTCCCCTGCTGCAAAATACATACCTGCATTATCGATTTTTTTCTTCCAGACAAACCATTGCTCGGACGAAATAAATACATATGACCTTTTTTGTTGAAAAATACCTCCCCTACACGGTGGTATTTTTTATTTTCCTCTATCTTCATCCCAGCTCGAAATATTAAGGATAATCGAAAAAAAATGATAATCGATTTTTTTTTGACTTTGGGAAATTGATAGATTGGTAAACTTTTTATTATGTTAACCTACATACTTTAATGTACTTATAAAAAAAAATCAGCTGTATTGCAAATTACTGGTAGTTGTAACCTATACCGACTGGGCTACGTTAGTAATCTTGTTAAATAATACGATGTGTGAAAATTTCCGATACTGTTATTGAATTCGGTTTTGGTCACGTGACTCCGTGTCCTTTATCGGTTCAGTTTTCGTGTCCGTTTCCAAGAAAGCCTGCTTAAAGTGAAATGTGGGAAAATAATGCTTTTCTGTCACTGTTGGTAGCCCTGGAGGGAAAACAATACTCTAATCTTGTCCCGGTATCTCGGCCGAGCTCTCAGGTATGCTTTTATGTCGCCGCGACCGGGCCCAGTCGGGCGACGGTGACAGCCGAGCTTAGCCGAATCCTGTTCGACGGCTTCATCAGATATATCAACGGATCCAGAGTTTGGATCATTATTTGCGAACACAGGGTATCACGAGTTGCAGTGGTGGGCGTTTCTGTTCTTTTCGCCGAACGAAAACGAACCGTTCGTTGAAAGAAGAACTGTTTGAAAAAACAGGTTAAATTATTATTGCTCTGTTGCTATTTAGAACGGATCGTTTTTTTACACGCGTTGAAAACACTTCTATTTAGTACTTTTTTTAAACTGTCGGTTATGTAATCCGAAAATTAAGTTAAATTTCGGGAGCTACGATGCCACAGACAGATAGACAAACACACAGACGCACCAATACACAGATACACACGTTAAAACACATCTGTTTGCGTCGGTGGTTAAAATGTCTTCGTCTATTCGACATGGCAATCAACTATAAAAGCGAGTGTGCGTACGTACGTGAGTAACATATAATACAACAGCTGATTTCACCCATCATCTGTAAAACTTAAACAAAACCCGGCGTAGTACTTTGAGGCTATGTTTACAACTTCAATCATTACAATTTCTTGTGAAGTAGATTTTTTTAAATATGAGCTATAGAACTAATGTATGCTATAATACGTTATAAGATTTCCTTCGATGTTATAAACTGTATATAAATACAATATTTTATCATCAATATATTCGTTTATATGAATTTAAAGAAGTTACCTATTCGTTTAGCTTCGGAAACATTCGTACATCTTCGTATAACATATAAACATATTCGATTATTAATTTTGTTCACTATAATATTAATAACTTCTAAATCATTTGATCTATCAATACGAAATAAAAAGCAATTAGGCGTAAAAGATAATATTTTTTATCTTTCTTCTGTACTAATATTATAAAGAGATAAAATGTGTTTGTTTGTATGTCGGTAATCTGTGGAACTACTGAACCGATTGAAATTAATTGCGATAAAAACATTTTTAGTTTCAATATTTGTAAATTTAGTCGGAAAAACGTCTTAGGTTAGGCCTAGACTGATGAACCAACACGTGTATTTACATTTAATACCATAACAACCAATTGAATAAAATAACAGATAAAACGGCTGTTTGCTCTAATATTTCCATTAACAGCTGATTTCAAATTTGGAAGCAATTATTTGTATTTCTAACTTTTAGGTTAGGTTTTCATTAAAGCGTATACCTGAGCCTTGCCGGTTCTTTTAACCTTTATCATAACTGCTGTTATAAAATATACGAAATAATTTGATTTGAACATTTGACATCATTTTACCATCTTAGCTTTGGGGTTATTATTAATCCTACACCTTTATTATAAAGAAAACATAACATGATTATGTGTATAGAAGGTTCCAACGGGGTTGGCGTGCGGAGCACGCAGGGGTTTCCCCTACATAATAGCATATATAAATAAAGAATGTATAAAACTACAGTAATATAATCCTTATAATTGTACACATTTACCGAGTTAAAAATCCCCGTCAGCATAGTTATAGGTAGGCCTAGATAAATTCTGTTGTTTTTAAATACAGTAATATTTTTGTGAATGATGTATTTCTGATGTTTATCTTATTAATCTGCCTGTGATTCTTCACGGGGACCTACTAGTATTAATATATTTGTATTACTTTATCCGACCTTAAAACATATTTTGAAAGTTTCGAGATTTCATTTCCAAACTCTATTACGTTGCATGTGGGTCACCCTGTGCGAATCAACACATAAAGTAATACTATGTGGTTTCGCGAAAATTAAAATCATAAGCGCAGTGTACACTTTGTAATGTGATGCAATTTGTCAGCTGTAAATTGAGAACAGCTGATTTCCGTGTGAAAGCTGTTATAAAGATTATAATTACGTCCAGTACTTTGTTGCCGTGGCAACTGAAAGATATTAAACTTTTTGTTCCAAGACGGAATAGAAAACAAACAATGCTGTAGTCTCGGGTCGTGGTAATCCGAGTGGATCCTCGGATGTTTTCTTTTCTTTCTTTAAAGCTCATTTTATAATTTACTTTTAATAAAGGTCAAGTGTATAACACTACTCATCATCTCAAAGCTTAGATGCTAAATAATATTATATGTCTTAAACAATTCAATCAGTTTAAGATATGACAGGAGTAATCAATTGATCCATATACAGGGTGGAACAAAGTTAGTGTTAAAAACTTCGGGAAACGGTTCTATGGGTCAAAATAAATAGAAAATAAAGACTAATATTTTTTCGAAAAACGCTTCATTTTCCAAATATCCGCTATTTTGTTTCTTTTACTAAATAATTAATACCTAGAGAACTGTTCAACCGATTGAGTTCAAACTTGTCATAAAGTTTAACCTAATAATGATCTATCTTAATAAAAATAAGCGATTTACATCCAATCATGCATTTCAAAATGGCGGCTGTTTGAATATTTCAAACCTAAATCACTCAAAACCCGTACATTTTAACAAAAAATGTCAAGACACTTTTTTTGTAGCCCTTTTGATTCCCTATCGGTTGGTGTAACTGTTAAAACAATCGAATGAAGGGTAAAGCTAAGTTATGTGTAGTAATTGGTTTATTCAACCCGGCATCCTGTACCAACACAGTAAATACTACAATATTGTATGTACATTTCCTGTCATTATCTATTATTCTTCATCCGATTGTTTTGAAAGTTAAACCATCCGATAGGGAATTAAAAGGGCTACAAAAAAGGTACCTTGATATTTTTTGTTAAAATATACGTTTTTTGAGTAATTTAGGTCTGACATTTTCAAACAGCCGCCATTTTAAAGCGCGTGATTGGATATAATCGCTTATTTTTCTTAAGATAGATCATTGTTAGGTCAAACTCCATGCCATGTTTGAACTCAATCGGTTAAACCGTTCTCTAGATATTAATTATTTAGTAAAAGAAACAAAATGGCGGATATTTGGAAAATTAAGCATTTTACAAAAAAATATTATTCTTCATTTTCTATTTATTTTGACCCATAGAACCATTTCCCGAAGTTTTTAACACTAACTATGTTCTACCCTGTATATAAATAAAACTGAAATGTTTGTCTGTGGGTGATTTCGAAATATATACTTTTTTAAGCTCATATGGTTATTCACACGGGTCGCCGGAATACTACCCCCCGGAAAACTACCCCCCCAAGCAGGTTCCTACATCATTTTGACGTCAGAGATAGGGGGGCAGTTTTCCAGTCACGCACACTCAAGTTTCGATATACAGTAATTATAATTAAAAAAAACTAGAGGACTAACCTAAACTGTTTAGTCACAGTATGTTGCCGATAACAGTATAATTGTAGGAACCTGCTTGGGGGGGTAGTATTCCAGTCGCGGACACGGCTCCCATATTGGTTAGTTGGCAGATTTCGTGACGTCACGTTTCACCTGGGGGGTAGTATTCCGCATCCCCATTCACACTTTACCAAAACCTAAACACGATTTTTTCATTTTTTGTCCGTCCGAGCTAATATCCGGAACGCCTGAACCAATTTTGACGAAACTTTCATTTGCATGTGTAGGACATTTCAGAGACTAATCTAGGCCACTTTCTATCCCGGAAATATTTAGGGTTCCTATTTAAAACTTTTTAAATGTAAAAATTACGGACAAAATTAGGAGTTCTGCGGACGGACGTGACGCGAGACCATTATAAATAAAACAGCTGATTTGGATCAAAAGCTTAATTTGTATTTTTATGATCGTTCGGGAGTTATGAAGAGACAAACTGGAGGAAAACGGGATTTTTAGCGTTTATCACATGACCACCTTCCTATTAAAAAAAAAACAAAGTTACATTAAAAATGGCGGATCCAAGATGGCGGATAAATTTTTTGATATCTTAATAAAATAGTATTTTTACATAGAGTAGGTTCCTCAATCACATCTACCTTCAAATTTTCCTTATATACGAAATATTAAACCGGTCCCAGACTTAATTGACACCCTGTATAAGGATTGATGATAACTGTAATACATAGTAGGATAACTTTGATTCTGATTAGTTTAAATATTCAACTAATTAAAAATAAACGGTATCAGTTAACTGACACAAACTTTTTCCCAACTTACTGTAGTCAAAATAATATTGTTTTTAATCATTTTATTTTTTACTACTTTTTAGAACAAAACAAAAAAAATAATATTCTACCTACGTCAATCGTATAAAAAAATTATTGTCCCAGGCGGGATTCGATCGCGCGACCTTTGAATTACTGGCCGTGCTCGCTACCGTGGTGCTACCCCGTGCGGCCGCCGCCGCGATGCTAGATTGACAACACAAACTTGTTTATTTTTAAACATTTCCCCATAATTATAAAACGCCGAAGTTTTGATAAAAGCGGGTGGTGTCATTTTGTTTGGAATCTTAAGCACTATAAATACTGAAAATTTGATCAAAATCGTTAGAGCCGTTTTTGAGAAATTTGCATTTTTGTCGTTTTTTATGGGTTTTTAGGGGTAAATTACCCTTAAAAATTAAAAATTCCAAAAAATGAAAAAACGCCTGGAGATATTAGGGTTTAGTACCTACATACCAAATTTCATGAAAATCGGACCAATAGTGTCCTCTCTGGTCGTGTATACATACAGACTGACAGACAGACACCACTCTAAAAACACTTTTTTGGGTTCAGGGAGCACCAAAACAAAAAATTCCACTAAAAATATTTTTGGGTTCAGGGAGCACCGACACAGATAATTGCACTAAACAATTTTTTGGGGTTCTGGGAGCACCAAAACAGATAATTCAATTGAAAATTCAAATTCGAACATTTTTACGAAAACAATACTTTCTCCATATACTACGTATAGGGTGGAGAAAGTAAAAAACGTAAAAAATTAAATTACGAAAAAAGAGCACACAATTTTAAAAAATACGAGTCCCATACGACGAAAAATAATACTAATGGCTTTATAATCATAATTTAGTTGAGATTTCTAAATCCATATAAATAATATCGACTATTTAACAACTACACATTATTTATGTTTCAATAAAATAAAAATCAATCCCGTTTTCCTAAATGTGAAACAAATACAAAGATTGTGGTCACAAAAAGCGGCCACCCTTGCCTCTAAGGGGAATGACTCATCGGTGTCGACGGTTTAAAGAGGTGTACATTGTTTAATTTGAAACAGTTAAGTGTTTTAAAAGGGAACATAAAAATGCAAATGTTGGGCCGAGGCGAGGAATGTGGCTGCGGCTAGAAGTAGCCCCGAGCCATGCATAGCGTCGCCTCATCTTCCCACATCATTCACACTTACTGGAGCTTTGTATCCCGAGCCTTTCAACTGAACCCTATTATGTTCGAGATAACACTTAATTTGTACACAACGAAGTCGGTCGGTGTGCAATAGCAGTCGTATGTACGACTATTGCAATTACGCTATAATCGATTATTTTAAACAGTGAACAGACAAGGTTAGAATCAATAAATTGTTACTAAATGTTTAATGTTAAATACAATGGTTTAAGAAGATGATAAGACAAATTAAAGGAAACAAGCAGGCTTATATAAAGTACTAGCTGACCCGTACGGCGCTGCCCGTGGTGGTTCGTATTTTCAGTCTTTTTAACCTAATTGTATTCTTTTTAAGTGTTCAGTCAGTAAGTGGTATTTGGCTTTTATATATATAGATCTTAAATAATAAAAGCACTATTGTCATAATAATAAAAGATCTGAAATTATGATTTTAGTACCTTTGATCCCCCAAACCCCTCCTAAAATTTCGAAATTTTTCATACCCTTTCATAGTAAGCACCTATGGCCCTAGAGGAAGCTAAATACCAAATTTCATTCCAATCCGTTCGGTAGTTTTGAAGAAATCGTTTTTTAACAACTTTAATCCCCCAAAACCCCTCTAAAATTTCGAATTTTTTCAAACCCTTTCTTAGTGAGCACCTATGGCCCTAACGGAAGCTACATACCAAATTTTATTCCAATCCATTCGGTAGTTTTGAAAAAATCGTTTTTTAACAACTTTGATCCCCCCAAACCCCCCTAAAATTTCTAATTTTTTCCAACCCTTTCTTA
>JAGFPH010001266.1:236292-262000 GCA_018207615.1 Philaenus spumarius
GACATATTTGCGAGCGGATTAAACCCAAACAAGTATTGCTACTGCTTGATATAAGTACCGGTACTTAGTAAGATAAAATTTGTACAAAAACTTTCTTGTCACGGAAGATATCAATATGGAATTTTCTAAAAATTAAAACTATCATTTGCAAGTTCTTAGAATGACGCTGTCGGGTCTTTTATTATGTAACTCTGAAGAAGGCACAAAGTGTGTGAAACAATATTAATTACATCAATGTATTTGTTATTTCGTTTTGTAATACTAAACAAAATGTTTATATATTATTAATAACTAGTAAACCCCTGTGACAAATCACAGGCTGATTAATTAGATACATATTAGAAATACACAATTTAAAATAAAACGGTACCAGGAACTGGCACATACTTTCTCACAAACATATTTAAATTATTTAACAGATTCACTGTGACTTCATAATTGTAGGTGGGGGGGGGGGGGGGATTTATTAAAGTAGGAGATTAACTAATAATTATTATTATTATTATCTAAAGAGAACACTATTCAATCAATTTCGAACAAATTTTCACCAAACACGTCAATTAGGGCTGTATAGATGCACGAAAAAAGGTTTTGATAAATTTTTAAAAACAACCCCCTTTATGGCCAAAAAACCCCAAAAATCAGTTATTATTATTATTATTATTAGCTAAAAGAATTTTTAGAAAGATGCGGTTTTTTGCATATGGTAGGGTACCTTAAAGGCTACAAATAAGCCAAATTTTATCAAAATCGTTAGAGCCGTTTTGTTATAAAAAAATAACAACGGATTTTTTGGGTTTTTTTTGTCAAAAAGGGGGTTGTTTTTCAACATTTTTCAAAACCGTTTTTTGTGCATCAGGCTTACTTGACATATCTGGTGCAAATTTGTTTGAAATCGATAGAATAGTTTTCGCTCTAGCTTTGTATACACACATACAGACAGAAATTTTGTAAAAACCACTTTTTTGGGCTCAGGGTATTTACAAACCAAAACGGATATTTCCACAAAAATCTCAACATAATTTTTTTTTGTGACCACTATACTTTCTCTATACTATAGTATAGTGAGAAAGTAAAACAAACTATTTACAAACAACATTATAAGGCCTACTTATCTACGCCTACCTAAACATAACCCCAAACTATAATCTACACTGGGTTTGTTTAAGTATTACAGATGATGGGTGAAATTAGTTGTTAAACGAATAGGTAGGGCCTATCTCTTCTTTAAATTTGTATAAACAAATAATATATTGATGATAAAAATAAAAGGTTGTATTTATATATAGTTTATTAACCTCAAAGCAAATATTATAACGCATATTACAGGATTCATTAGATCTATAACTCATATTTAAAAAAATAAATAAATTTCACAAAAATTATAACGATGGATGTTGTAAAATTATAACCCCAAACTATAATGTACACTGGGTTTACAGATGATGGGTGAAATCAGCTGTTATATTATATGTTACTCAAGTACGTACGTACGCTCGTACGCTCGCTTTTATAGGAGTTGATGATTTACAAAGCATTCACGAAAGTAAATCCTATTACTTTAAAGAGCAATTCTTGTATCTATCTTTGTATCTGTCGCGGATCACGAAAACGGCTCTAACGAATTCAAAGAAATTTTGTATTTAGGTGTAGTTTTGATTTTTAAGTACACCCATATAGTTGTATTTCGTGTAAAAAGGCAATTTTTTGAGAAAATCTAATTTAAAAGTTGACAAATTTTAACATAGGGTCTTATGGGTTGCCATGTTGGTTACAAAATAACAACGAAATAGTAAGTAAAGCGATCAAAACAGCTGTTTATAAACAAGCCAATTTATACTGTTTTAGCACGTTGGAAATAAAGTGGAATAGAACTGAGATTGAGTATTATCCAAAATCAGCTGTTCATTGGATAGTTTTTAATTACTGTTAAAAAAACAAGCTAATTTATATTGTTTTAGCCCGTTGGAATTAGAATAAATTGAGCCTGATTTAACAATTTATTTTGTAAAAAAAAGGTAAACTTGGCAAAAATGGATAAATTCTAATAGTAAATTTTGCAATATAGGCCTGGCTCATTTCCGAAACATAGTATTTAGGTTATGTTAATCCAGCAATAATGTTTACTATATTTAGGCCTGGTTTCAAAACTTTAGTTGAGAGAAGATAGTAAAACTAGGACTAAAATCGTAATGAAAGCCTCTCACGTTTCTAAAGCATGTATTTGAGGTTATAATTAATCTTGCAATTACTGTTGATATATTTAAGCCTGGTTTCATAATTTTAGTTGACAGAAGATTAACGAGATTTTCTAGCGAATTTTCCAACTGCGAGCGAAGCGAAGCGTCCAGGGGCAGAGCCCCTAGTTGTTTATAATGTAGGGTCAATCCATCCGCTGTTTATATCAGTAATCAGTTTAACACAAATTTCCAGATCCTTGCTCTGCATGTGTACGTATCGTCCGATACCATCGCTCCGTGCGTGAGCGTAAAGACGTGACAGGGGAACGTACCCGAGCTACGACCGGCGTAGGTTTGTCCACAGTTATCATAACTCAATTCGCAAAGTGTAATTACGAGGTAGCAAATTAATGAACCGCTCGCGGCCCGGACAGTCGGACCGAGGCGCCGCGATGGCTGCGTGTGTAGGCCGGCAATGTTTGGGAATCGGTCTAGTTAGATCGGACTCATTAACTTTAACGGTTTATGTTTAATGATCTGGGAACTGATCCTTTGTGCTGCAACGGTGTGCAGTTGATTGCGTGAAGGTGGAAGGCCGGCTGAATGGTTTTCCGGGTTGAAGTGTCTGGAAAACGTGGATTTGTCAAACTGCAAAGGTGTTGTCCTTACAATCTGCGACTAACAAATAATTCGACCACGCAGCTGGACCGCTGACGTGAGTTGAGCAAATTTCCAAAATTAAGTTTATAGGCCTATGTTTTAGGGTTTCAACCAACAATTTGGGAACTAGGTCTACTCACGACGGTGCTGAATAGTTGCAAAATGCTTCGCATGCCATTCCGCATATTGGGAGTATTTTTAATACACATTGCATTGCGTGCTTTGCACGCCATTCCGCATATTGGGAGTATCTTCAATACTCAAAGCACTGCGTGCTTCGCACGCCATTCAAAAAATTGGGAGTATCTTCAATACACAATGCATTGCGTGCTTCGCACGCCAACCCCACGGTAAAATCCGCCACATGGCTTTGAACCTTGTACTTTTATGGTATTTTACGGTTTGATCGATTTTGGAGGAACCAAGCGAGCTATAAGGAAGTGTAAAATACCAAGGTCTCATTTTAAGCACAGTTACAATACGCATCCGTTTTGCCTTTAAAATGCTTTTGATTTGTTATAAAATTGACATTTTGTAAGTACAAAGTTTGAATTTTTTTCCTAACACAATAAAAAATTAATAATGTAAAATAATTTGTAAGCCGGATCCGAAATTTTATAAAGAATATTCAGTTTTTTTTTTCAACACTCAATTAGAAAAGATGACTTATAAAATGGTTTGGAATGAGGCAATGTCAAAACGTTTAGCTGCAAGAAATTGCACTGTTTAGATAAGGATATAGCGAGAAGCGCTTGCGTTTCCGGTTGCTTTCTCGTTTACTGGAGCAGACCTTTAATGAACGATGCCGCCTTCGTATTCTTGTTCGATCGTGTGTTGCAATATCGATATAATCTCGAGGTCGCTGTCATTATCCGTCACCACAAGAAAAAGAACACATTGGTCTGAAAATAAAACAGAACAATTCGACCACGCTGCTGAATCGCTGACGTGAGTTGAGCGAATTTCCAAAATTAAGTTCACATGTTTTAGGGTTTCAACCGTCTGGGAAATTGGTCTACTCTTGGAGGCGCTGAGTAGCTGCCTATGTGTATGAAATGTATTAGTAGAATTTGTTTGCACCTAAGCCTCCATCTCCGACTCATGCGCTCCTTGGGTCCTCTCGCAGCGGAAAAATTCGCTTTGCTCGCAGAGTACAAACTCCACCGTTGGGCCTCGGATCAGAAGATGCCTCCACAGCGAAAACCCCCCCCCCCCCCCAGTGGATTTCAACCGGCTACTTTTATGGTATTTTAAGTTCTGATCGATTTTGAGGGAACCAAGCGAGCTATAAGGTCGTGTAAAAAAATTAAATAGCAGAATAATATCCTATTTTTATTGTTTAGATAAAAGTCTAAAAAAGTTTTATTCTCGTACGAAAAATCTCATAAAATAGTTACTTTCGATCAAAAAACGTGCTTCCGGTTGTTGGATTTTTTTGGCTAACGGACTCGTCCGAGCCACTTGAACAACCAACATGTTTACCAAATTTGGACCAAATCGTACTTGATTTTTGATTTGATTTTTTAGAACATTTTTAAGATGGAGGAGTTAAAATTAAATTTACGAAATCGATTTGGAAGCAATTCTTTAGGTCAAGCAATTTGAAATAAACATTTTTTGTCTCTTGAAATTTTTTCTAAAAACTCTTCCTTTTCGAGATATTAGCAACTTTATGTCGATTTATTTCAACACGTTTAGGGCCGCTATTTTGTTTTGGGTGGTCCGATTTTTATTTTCTTTACGTCATTTTCCTAGTCTTAAATAAACCTTTAAAATGAGGTATCACATGACCATACTTCCCATTTAAAAATATTGAGTAGCCCCCAAAAATTCCGATTTTGAGTTGGGGGCCAACGTTGCCCTATGCATGGGGAAGTGTGCTTTTATGACCTACAAACAACCCCCGGGTTTGGATTTTCTATCAATGCTCGGTGGAGAGTTAAGGGGGTGTCTCCAGACTTGTAACTAACCCTGTGTACAAATTTAAATGACACACCAAATCCGTTCTGGGGACCATGAACGGTGCTCATTTACTATTCTTGACCTTAGGTCTTACCATAAGGGTCACTGCAATAGCTCGCTAATAAGATGACATAGATAAAATAAGGTTTAAAAAAATTACAGATCAAACTTTTTTGTCATAGTCTCAAAGATGAACCCACGCACAGATTAGTTTTAATAAATGTAGGTTCACGTATTAAATTGTAACATGTTAGATCCTTCGTGGCTTTTAGAATCGATACAGAGGTCCTGAGGGGCTCTGGGGACGTTGTTAGCGTAATCCGGGATTAAGGAAGATAAGACACTTCGCAGTTTAATTGAAGACGGAAGCTTATCTTCGACGGGAACTCTTAATTTTATTGCGAGCCATTTTTAGCTTGTTGACATTCTGATAAATACAGTAATCCGCTTCCTTACTGCTATCTGGGCTTTGTGAGTGGGGTTTAATAGGTTTCGTTATTTGGACACGAACGTGACTGTTTTGTTGAAGGACGGTAAACATAGATGAATAGGAACGTTTTTGAATTTGTAATAAAACATAGTATCGTTTTGTTAGTGTAATTATAGGTAGTTTATTCCATTGTGGAAAGTTTCCCGAATCACTTAATTTATACATAGGTTAATAAAATATTACTTTTTTTATGTCTGTCAAGTTATCCACTCTATGCATTAAAAACACTACCGCGGTTTCGGATGAATTTCACTCATCCATCATCAGGTGTTGAAATGATCACTCACTCGGGGTCGTCAAAACATTAAATAACTGTTAAAATATTTAACAAACACAACTGTGCACAACACAAACACAAAACACAAACAACTTATACATTTAAATTAATTTGTACAACTTTCGTGCTGAGTGTGGTACAGTTTAAATGTTGTACACTTAAACAAAAACCTAAACTAAAAGTTAGAAATACAAATAATTGTTTCAAAGTTTGAAATCAGCTGTTAATGGAAATATTAGAGCAAACAGCTGATTACTGTACCGACAATAACCGTAGTTAATTGTTATTTAGTAGGGTGTTCCCATTGCCGTAAAATAATTAGTATAGGCCTAGTTTGTGTTATTTTTATGTCTTAACAGATGGCGCTGTTTCTAAAAATGTATATAAAAACATTCGCGTATTCGAATGCAACTTTGTGTAAAAATTTTAAATCAATCGGCGGAAAACTTTCGGAGATTTGAGATTTTCAACAAACGAACATTTTTATTTTTATTTATAGCCTATAGATAGTTACAAACCTCTAATTTTCAAAAATATTCAAGATATCAATAAAAAGAATATAAGATAATTTTCCTAAAATTAGTCTAAAAACTGACATTGTGTATAAACAAAATCCTTTTCAATTTAAAAATGACGGTTTTAAAATGTTCGCTGAATGCAGAATAATGTAAATGCATAAATATTTAGTGAAATACCTTTCACCAAAATTGAATAGTTAATGGGTGAATTATTAGTTTTTGACGAGCTTCTATGACGGAACTTTATATACCTCTACAAAATCGTTTCACCTGAAATGCGATACACCTACTTCACTCTGGTGACAATAAAATTAACATTTCTGGTGGGAATGTAAACAAAGTTAAAATGATGGTAATTTGATGGAATAAAGGCGTTGCTTATGCAATGTGGGTACACGTGCATGCCTTCGTAATTTTAGTTTATTTACACAAGCTTGATTTTAGTCTTTATAGACCGGTATCTGAAGGGGGTTGAGTATGCATGGAAAGCAATTTTATTTCTGACTAGCTGACCCGTACGGCGTTGCCCGTGGTGGTTGGTATTTTCAGTCTTTTTAACGTAATTGTATTCTTTTTAAGTGTTCAGTCAGTGAGTGGTATTTGGATTTTATATATATATATAGATCTTAAATAATAAAAGCACTATTGTCATAATAATAAAAGATCAGAAATTATGAGTTTAGTAACTTTATTTCCCCCAAACCCCTCCAAAAATTTCGAATTTTTTCAAACCCTTTATTAGTGAACACTTATGTGGCCCTAGAGGAAGCTACATACCAAATTTCATTCCAATCCGTTCGGTAGTTTTGAAGAAATCATGATTTAATAGCTTTGATCCCCCCCAAACCCCCTCCCTAAAATTTTGAATTTTTTCAAACTCTTTCTTAGTAAGCACCTATGGCCCTAGAGGAAGCTACATACCAAATTTCATTCCAATCCGTTCGATAGTTTTGAAGAAATCGTTATTTAATAACTTTGATCCCCCCAAACCCCCCTAAAATTTCGAATTTTTTCAAACCCTTTCTTAGTGAGCACCTATGGCCCTAGAGAGGAAGCTTCATACCAAATTTCATTCCAATCCGTTCGGTAGTTTTGAATAAATCGTTTTTTAATAACTTTGATCCCCCCCCCCCCATAAAATTTCGAATTTTTTCAAACCCTTTCTTATTGAGCACCTATGGCCCTAGAGGAAGCTACATACCAAATTTCATTTCAATCCATTTGGTAGTTTTTGAGAAATCGTGATGAGTGAGTGAGTGAGTGGTATTTCGCTTTTATATATATAGATTATTGTTATAGGCACTATAGTGATCATGAAAAGCCACGTTGTCGCCCCCCAGCGTGGTCGACATCACCGGGGGAAGGGGGGATATGGTGGGGGACGCCGTTTATTAAAACGCTTATAACTTGAGAACCGTTCGAGATAAAACATTGAAAAAAGCGACAATATACTCCATAAAATATGAGCATTAAAAAAGGTTATTACGTTTACAGTCGTATAGTTGTTGGTTTATGAGTAAAGAGCATTTTTATTGGTAAATGATCAAAAATGGTGATTCAAATAAGCAAAACCAATGGTTTCGTACTGAGAAAATCGCTAAATAGGTCAAATATAGACATTTAAGTTATTAAAAGTGCTTCGATAACTTTAAGAAAGCATGTTGAACAGTTAATGCTACTGTAGAGATGTTTTATACGTAGCACTAATATATACAAGTGCCCCGCGCGCGCCACCGGCGACGAAAAACCCCACATTTTTTACCTTGTTATAGTTTCTTTTTAATTTTTAATACAAAGGACTGGTTTGACAAAAAAATCATTCGATCCTTTTTTAAAGAACAGTAAATTTACTACAATTTAAAATGAAAATCATCTTCCTGGGGATAATACTTTTCAAGTTGCAGCCATTCAAATTTCAAGCAAATTTTCAAAAATTTTTAGTTTTTAAATAGCATTTGTGTTTTTTCCCCGTGAAACAAGGGTTTTTCAGCAAAAATTATAAGGACTAATTTTAAAGTAGAGAAATATAAACATTAAACGTGTGTAAATTAAACATTAAGTAATGTCTACAGAAACCTTTTTTTAATAGCCTAGACAATTTTTATGAGTCATCTATTTTGTTTATTCTTTTATTGCTAAAAGTTTACCGTAAATTATTTTGATAAAACGTTTCTCGAGACAGCGAACATTACCCTGCACCACAGATAATGGATTCGTTGAGTAAAGTGCGAACGAAGCGACGAGGATGTGCGTGCGCAGTCGCCGTTTATCCCCAACATGATTTATAATTTCTGTATATTACCATCACTCGACGTTTTACAATCTAATTACTACTTAGAACAACTTGGGTCAACAGCCCAGCGCGTGTCCACTGCCTTACGTATTGGCACGTTTAGTATAGCTGCAACACGTTTCTTCTGTTGATAGTTCACGTCTTTACTTCCGGTGTAACAGACAATGGCTGCCACTACCACTTCGATATCTTGCTCCACCGGTTATTGAATGCACGAAGATCGTAAATCCGAATTGGCACGCATCAAACGGTTACACAAGTGGTTGCAAGATATGTTAGAGGCTATGTAGTTGGTTCGTTTAGAGAAGGAGCCGATGGCTTCTGGATTACAAAACCGCAGAGAAAAGATGTTGTACCACGAACCCAAACGCTATGTTGTATATGTCATAATAGTAGTTCTGTGAACAGTTGAAATAAGAACTGTGGTTTTAAGCTTAGGTTAAAAATAGTGTGCCAGTAAGAAAGTAAGCAGAAGGTTTAGCCAATGAAACATTATTTTGCAAGTCCCGCGATTCCGGGGTTTCTAGTTCTCGTTTTTTTTCTTTTCTTGAGCTTTAACTGATAAAGATTTTCTTTTAGGTGACATTGTGTTTTATTTAGGTTAATAATGCGTAAGGTGGCTAAAAATATCGCGTTATTGAGATAAAACATAGCATGAAATATTTACATACTTAAATAACTAAAACTTAACTATGTATTTACATAATGAAAAAAAACTATGTCAAAGCGTCGTGACAGTGATCTCAACCCATGTACCAACACTTCCTACGCTGTCCAACGGTCGTTTTTTGTATGCCCTTTATCGCCGCGAGGTTTCATTTGTTTCATCTCATTTTAAAGTAAAGCTAAGTCAAATACTTTCAGCAATAATAATTTACAAGTGTACAGTTCGGTTCTTTGATTTATCCTCTACACTTTCTTATAATAATATGTCATGTTTGGGCAAAGGATATATTCCTAAATTACTATTCAAAACAGGCCTAGTTTTGTTAGCAGTCTTGTAGTAGGAACATAAAAACCGGTGTTTTCAAAATAAGAAATTTGAAATTGATAAATATTTCTATACAGTTCTATTTAGAACTAAATTACAAAACTTTTTTACATTTATGAAAAAAATTACAAAAATGTTTTACTACTTTTTATGTAGGCCTAAAGTTGAACTTTTTCCTTTCGTTGCTGAACATGCTTGTTTCTTGAGCTAATAACTTTGTTAATTTTACTTCAATAATTTTTTTACTGGCACATATGAATTCTTTGAAATTTGTCTACAAATAAACGGTATCAGGAAACTGACACATACTTTCTCCCTCATTATAGGAACTTAATTTTTTATTTTTAAGAGTAATTTTCCAATAAAAATCCATAAAATAACGGAAAAACCAACTTTTCTCAAAAACGGCTCGAACGATTTTGATTAAAATTTTGTAGTTTATAGTACTTTAGGTCTCTAATAAACTATAAAATTTTAATCAAAATCGTTAGAGCCGTTTTTGAGAAAAGTAGATTTTCCCGTTATTTTAAGGGTTTTTATGGGAAAATTACCCTTAAAAATAAAGAATTCACAAAAATGAAAAAAACGCCTGGAGATACCGTGAATTAGTACCTCCATACCAAATTTCATCAAAATCGGAAGACTGGTTTAGGCTCTAGGTCTGATAACATCCACACAGACAGAGACACACACACAGACATCACTCCGAAAACCACTTTTTTAGGTTCAGGGGGACCCAAAACGGATATTTCCACCAAAAACTCAAACTCGAAAATTTTGACGAATACAATACTTTCTCCGTTTACTATGGTATAGGGGGAGAAAGTAAAACGCTTCGGAACACTTTTGAATTGGTTTAGAACAAACGTATAAAAACATGGTTAAAATACAAAAACTTGGACGATTTTTAACAAATTTGAAGTTTGCGTCCGTTTTGTGAGCTTACCGTTAGACATACGGAAAAAATGAAGAATACAATTTTGTTTAAAATCAAATTTGCTACCCGCAGAAAGTTATTAGTTTTTAAATTCGACTTACAGTCAAGCCATTTTTGTTTTATTTAAGGGGTTAAAAATGAAAACTGGAAAAAACCGTATATATACATAGCTCGGCCTAGGAATAAGGAACATGTGTACGTACACACTACGAACAAATTCCAGGTGTAAACAAATTCTACTTATATATTTTGTTCACAGAGGCAGCTATTCAGAGCCTTCGTGAGTAGACCAATTTCCCAAATGGTTGAAAACCTAAAACATATAAACTTAATTTTGTGAATTCGCTCAACTCTCGTCAGTGGTTCAGCGACTGCGCGATCGAATTATTTCGAATTGACGGAAGCGTTTTCTTTTACAAAGAATCATAAAGTAAATGATCACTTTTCACAATCGTACAAAAACTGTAAAACGCGGCAGTTAAAAGGCTAGTCACCGACACAAGGCTAGTCACTCCTTTCGTAGACCGCTCCAGGACATTCTCGGACAAAAACACTGGTATTCTTTAAAAAGGTGTACTTTAGAGACAAAAACAAGCAATTGTCTTTGTGTTCTCTTTAATATCGTCCGACAGTGCGGTTTACGTTAATTTTTATGAAGATCGGAATTTATGGAATTTTACGCATTAGGGAAAACGTTACAGGTACGCATTAAGTTGGATAACGGTACAAGTGCATCAACTTTAACGAATTAATTACAAAACATGGCGAGAGGAAAGCACGAGGCGTGTTCCAAGTACAAGTGTTTGCCGAGACGTTTCCCAATGTTTGCTAATTGCTCTGCTTCCAGGGATTAAAGTCTTATCACATTGTTGTCAGCAATCTGTGATGGATTACATCAATCCCACCTGATAACGTCAACGTCTCTTACGAAACCGGCATCGACACTCTTCCTACCGGCACGAATATTTACATGATTTCGTTACAGTTCAACCAATACGAGATACGGCAATCATAAAAAAAAAAACTATTACATTTTTTCAACAAATATTTCAATAGCGTTTACTTTAGAAGAACGTATGAAGTTTTCGTAGAGTGACACTAGCTAGTCAGGTCTTTAAACAAGTGGTTTTTTGTTATTAAGGCTCGGCTCTCCACATTCAAAACTACGATATTGGGTACCAATTTTAATGTTAAATAACCAAAACATACCTTCACTCTAAAGCATATTTTTGTGCTGTTTTTGTTAAAAAACGAAAGCTGTATTTATTTTCTTAAATTAAAATAGATTGTGGGTGTTGATTGCTAAGGATTTTTGCAATATCTCTTTTCGCAACTGAGAAAAAAATTTATAAAGTGTACTATTTTTTACTATTTATATCATACGTTTATGAAAACAGTAAAACGGTTTCTGAAAATGTATTCGGCAATCAACATCCGCATATGACAGTACTTCAAAATGAAACCAAATTTTTAAATTTATTCCACGAATTAACGTAAAAAATTACTTATTCCGTAGCATTGCTCTTATGGGAATCAGATTCAATATGGCGGGCAGGGAAGCGCCCCCTTAAGGTCCGTACTACAAATGTTATTATGTCAAACTTTGGAGTGGGGTTCACCATTCACTCACCATCTAGCAAAACCTGTAATTTTCACATTTTTTTGATTTTGTTCAAAATTCAAAGAGCTTTATCTCGAGAAATATCAACTCAAAAGATCGATTTATAAAATAGTTTTAACTCGTTCACTGCTAAGCAAATGTCGTACACACGCAATGCTCTGTGTATTGAAAATACTCCCAATATGCGGAATGGCGTGCGAACCATTTTGCATCCATTCAGCACCGTCGTGAATAGATTTATTTTACCAAATTGTTGGTTGAAACCCTAAAACATAGGCCTATGAACTTAATTTTGGAAATTTCCTCAACTCACGTCAGCGGTTAAGCTGCGTGGTCGAATTATTTTATTTGTGGAGTACTAAACTTTAGTACTAAATTGTAAGATGAAATATTGTTTCAGTTCCGATTATTGTAATTGATGATTTACAAATATGTCGAATTTTATTGTGCTACGATTATCTTTTCTGAAAAAAAAAACATTTGAGCCATTTGGACTGATAAACGAATTTAGAATTTTTCTTTTAATATACGACACCCTAAATGGTCCATTGGTTTTTTATATGAACTACAGTAATTCCATATTTCAGAAAATCTCGTTTCAGAGGTAAGATGTAATAAAGCTTGTACAACGTGCAGAACAACACTACAGAATTAACCCGACACTCGACCGTGGATGAAAGGAAAGGAGTGTCCGGTGTTTTGTCCTTTAGTTGTAACAACAAATAGCATGTTGCAACCCTGTGTTTAGGACAAGGGGCTGGGGAGGGGGAGGAATGCGTGTTGCCAAACATGACAAAAGGCTCAGTCCACACAAAATGTCAGGGCCCGGGGCCTGGCACAAGCTGACCTTTACTAAAGCGAAGGAGGAACGGCCGGCGCGGCGAGACACTTAGTCATTGGGAATTATACCTGGCGTTAGTTATGGTATTGATTTTACGCATTTCCTATTCGCTTTAAAAAGTCTGCAATCATCTCGGCGGGTGGTTAGAAACTTTAGTTATTATTCCACTGTTATATTATAAGGCTTGAGGAAACCACTGCGTGCTCCGCACGCCAACTCAGTTGGAACCTTCTATACACATAATCGTGTTATGTTTTCTTTATAATAAAGGTGTAGGATTAATAATAACCCCGAAGCTAAGATGGTAAATAATGTTAAATGTTAAGATCAAATTATTTCGTGTATTTTATAACAGCAGTTGTAACAAAGGTTAAAATAACCAGCAAGGCCTTTAATTAAAACCTAACCTAAAAGTTAGAAATACAAATAATTGGTTCAAAGTTTGAGATCAACTGTTAATGGAAATAGAGCAAACAGCTGTTTTATCTGTTATTTTATTCAATTGGTTGCTAAGGTAATAAATGTAAATACATGTGTTGGTTCATCAGTCTAGGCCTAACCTAAGATTTTTTCCGACTAAATTTACAAATATTGAAATAAAAAATGTTTTTATCAAAATGAATTACAGCTGATGTTGCTCAAGGATAGTGAAGATTTTTTTAGTAAAACTATTTTTTTCAATCGGTTCATTAGTTCGAGAGATTACCCATTACATAAAACACACAAATTTTACCTCTTTATAATAATAGTATAAACAAAAGGATGGATTATGAAATTGTATTTTGAATTGTTATTTTTTTAACATGTAGTCAAAATTTAGAAATTGAAATAAAAATTGTTCCCCATCCTCCTCGTAGATCGGTCCTACTGAAGATGATAAGTCACTCCACAAAAACTGATCCTACTGCTAGAGTGGATTGTCGGAGTTTTGCTTTTAAACCTTATCGCAATAAGTAAAATTGAGCCATTTTCAAAAAACCCAATATTGTAACTTTAAACGGTCGCCATTTTGTGTAGGGCGGTCCTTTTGATGTCTGATTTGCGGCATTGTGTTCTCCTAAGATAGACCTTTAATTTGATGTGCATCTCGATCTATGGTAGGTCTACTACTGTATTTAAGATTTTCCTCCAGACTCCCCACGGGCCGCCCCCTAAGGTGATACAAAAATTATAATCGCTTAGAAAATTTGTTTTGTTTTTCTGTAGAGAAACGATGCACCAAGTTTTGCTGCGTAATCTGCAATGGTTACAAACATATAACGCCCTTCACAGACTTTGTAAAAATTTTATACTGTAAATATTTTCTCAAGGTAGATCTAAGTGTAACGAAGTATAATTAATTACTTTCTTACCACCTTTTAAACTTAGTTATTAGATACTTTACGATTGAAAAATACAATAAAATGGTTTATGCAGTGTGTTCTAGGCCTACCTTTTTTTCCCAAACTTTCCCAAAATTATAAACTTGAATGCTTGAACTCGAAAACGAATGCATAAATTGAAAAACTGTTCACGCCGTTGTTTTTTCCTTGAAATTTCACATTGAAATGACGTGTCACATGACCACCCATCCCGTTTAAAAACACAAAGTTGAATCCAAGATGGCGGACTAAAATTCCAGAACCACCAAAATATTGGATTTTTAAAATTACGCAGATCCGCATAAGCTTCTTCGGCCAAATACGTCTTAGTTACGTAATGTAAAGGAGTTTCCATGCTTAAAAATCACCCTGTAAAATCAATAACACACATTAAATTTATTTCTCAAGGCCATTTTTTTGTCGGTACACCATAACTTCCTTAATACATCATCAAATTACATGAATGAGGCATCATTTTAAAGCTTTCCTTAACCTCTACACCGGAAAAAAAAAAAAATCTTATCTTCTAAAGCGAGAGTAACAGTGATGTAAGACCAAGTAAGTTGTAGGGATATTTTCCTGGCGTTGGCAACACTGATAATAACAATACCCAGCTGGAGAGCTGCTGTTACGCCACTACATTGCTATTTTTAATTAATTGTAAGCGTAACACATCTATTCTTTACTTCAACCCTCATCTATGCCCATGACGCAATAAATACGCACTATACGATACTAAATATACGGTGTGTACTTTAATTAAGTGGGATTTAAGTAAGTTAGAATGCGAATGCTTCGCACTGGTCAGCTAGTTGTTTTTTATAAGAGAAATACAAATGAATATTGGAATTAATTTAATTAATATTTCAGTGCAGTATATTTTGTTGGCCTTTATCTTGCTGCAATTATTTGTACCAAGTTGTCAGTCTTTATTTAAAAACAGTTTGTTATGTTATAATAATTTATTTAAAGCCTTGTTATTATAGTTAAATACATTCCTATGTAAACGAGGATGGAGCTATAGCTGTCTGCACTCTATGTTTAAACAAATCAACTCGTACAACGTCAGATTAGAACTAGGTTAAATGCACTTGAAACCTTGTTTTAGCCAAGTAATTGTTGTTCCTGTGTTATGACGGGAGTGTTATTGTTTGTATGCATTCACATTATTGCACATTATTCATTAACATAGCGAGCTTAAATAAACCAGTTTAATTTATTACTGACCTTATATATTAAACTTTCAGTACATACCTACGTAAAACGAAGTTATAATTTTAACATTATTTACAGCTCCATGTTTGAGCGTTTTGAGCTGTACATTTAGAACAAATGTAAACCAACTAAAAAAAACAATTATAAAAAATTACTAAACATTTTTTGAATGTAACGTATGACTTCGAGTTGTAATTAACTGATACAATCAACTCGTATAAAAGAGTAAAAGAGTAACGTACGTGAGTAACAATATAATAGCTGACTTCGACCATAATCTGTTATACTTAAATAAAACGTAGCGTAGATTGTACTTTGGAGTTATGTTTACAACTTCAATCAATAATATAATGTCTTTTAAAGTTCATTATGAATTATAGAACTATAGTAGGCTATAATACGTTATAAGATTCGCTTTGAGGTTATAAAATGAATATAAATACAACCTTTTACCTATACTTAATATTATAAAGAGGTGAAATTTGTTTGTTTGTATGTAGGGGGTAATCTCTGGAACTACTGAACCGATTGAAAAAATAGTTTTACTAATAAAAAGCTGCACTATCCCTGAGAAACATAGGCTATAATTCATTTTGATAAAAAAAAAACATTTTTTGTTTCATTATTTGTAAATTTAGTCGGAAAAAATTCTTAGGTTAGGCCTAGACTGATGAACCAACATATGTATTTACTTGTATTACCATAGCAACCAATTGAATAAAATAACAGATAAAACAGCTGTTTGCTCTAATATTTCCATTAACAGCTGATTTCAAACATTGAAACAATTATTTGTATTTCTAACTTTTATATTAGGTTTTATTAAAGTGTAACCCTGCCTTGCTTCAATCAATAATATAATGTTGATTTGTTGTTTTTTTTTAATATGAGTTGTAGAACTACTGTAGGCTATTAATAATACTTTATAAGTTTTGCTTTGAGGTTATATAATAAACATAAATTCAACCTTTTTTCATCAAAATATTAATTTATACAAATTTAATGAAAATATACCCATTTGTTTAACTTTGAAAACATTCGTAAGTCTTCGAATAACATATAAACATATTCGATTATTAATTTCTTCATTACAATATTATTAACTTCTAAATCGTTTGATATATCAATATGAAATAAAAAGTAATTAAAAGATAATATTTTTATCTTTATTTAGATATTTAATAATTTATGTAAATACAAATTTTTAACAAATAGGCCTACAGTTTTGTAAAATAATATGTAAATTAACCTTTTAATTGTACACATTTAACGAGTTAAAAATTCCCTTAGCATAAAGTTTGTTGTTTTTAAATCGTATTTTTAAAAATAATGTATTTCTGATGTGTATCTGATTAATCTGCCTGTGATTTTTCACCGGGGCTAGAGTAACTATACTTCGTTCGAAGATAAATGTAAATAATTAAACAACTTCGGCATAATTAAAACACGATCAGTATTATCATCTCGGGCTATTCAGTGTTTGCTCTGACTAGTTTTCATGGGTTTTACGGATTCTTTACATTACTTTTAGTCCTTACGTAGTTTATGTCTTGATAAACTGGATTCATCAATGGAAAATACGGTCAATCACCTCAAAAAAATGCACAATACGTCAAAATGTTCGAAACGCTTTAAACTCCTGACTGAACTAATACAGTATAGTGTTTTGAAGAAATTTCAAGAATAAAACTATTCGAATTTTGAAAAGTATAAAACTAGTTAGCGAATTTCCATAGGAAAAATGAGCTATTGCAGTGGCCCTTATGGTATGACCCAAGGTCGGGAGTAGCAAATGAGCACCGATCATGGTCCCCAGAACACGTTTTGGGGTGTCATTAAAAATCAAATATATATGTGTTCGCACTGTAGCGGCCGCATTTTATGTCCGATTTGGTACACACGTTGGTTGTCTACGTCGCTCGGACGAGTTCGTTAGCCAAAAAAATCCAACATTCGGAAGCGCGTTTTTTGACCGGAAGTAACTACATTTTGAGATTTCCCTACGAGAATGAATTTGTTTTTGAGTTTTTTCTACAAATATAAATGTGGGATGTTATTCTGCACATTTTGTTTTTTTACGCGACCTTGGTTCCCCCAAAATCCCCTAAAATACCACAGAAGTACCCAGTTCAAAGCCATGTGGTGAATTCTACCGTGGGTTGGCGTGCGAAGCACGCAATGCATTGTGTATCGAAAATACTCCCAATATGCGGAATGGCGTGCAAAGCACGCAATGCATTGTGTATTGAAAATATTCCCAATGCGGAATGGCGTGCGAAGCACGCAATGTTTTGTGTATTGAAGGCAATCGCACATGAGGAATGGCGTGCGAAGCACGCAATGCATTGTGTATTGAAAATATTCCCAATATGCGGAATGGCTTGGGAAGCATGCAATGCTTTGTGTATTGAAGATGCTCCCAATATGCTGAATGTGTATATGCGGCTATGTAAGAGTTACGACTTAAAAGATGTGTATTTTTATTAATTTCATCATAAATTGGTCAAATTTTCACGGAACCGATTTTTATATTATTTAAAACTAAACCCTTATCCCGAAGTGTTTAACTACTTCATGGATTTTCCATTGATTATAATTACCGTAAACTGTATGTCAGTATTTTCTATGTTAACATCTCGGTCCTTATTGTGCAAGACCACAGGCCGTGTACCTGTGACGCCTTCCTTTGAAATTCCATTAAAAACTCAAGCCGCTTGAGAAGCCGCGAAAAATACGCTTCCTCCGAACACAAAAGAGCCCACTTTCACTTTTTCCTGACAGAACAGGTAGGATGAGCGACAATCGAAGATGTCTTAACTACTCCCCCGGTCACCGGCACTTGTCAACATAACCTTAAAAGCGTCCATAAATCCATAAACGAGGAACAATGCTGTCAGACGGGCCACGGCGAAGACGAAAGGAAACATTCCTTTATCTTGTCCACAAACTGGAATTGGCTAGAAAATAGTAGTCGGCCACTGAAAACAGCTCGTTACAACGCGAACTGAGTAATGGCCGCGTGTATCGATTGATAAACTAATGGAGTTAATTTGGCTGCCTTTATGACATTAATTTAGAAACTTATACTATGGTAAAGTTGGCAACGATAAAGCTATAAAATATTTCCAGACTTGCAGTACTAATTCAAAATGGCCGATAACATTTTGTGTAGGCCTACATACAATTTATTTAGGTTTAGACCAGTACAGAAATGTGTTACACCTTAGCTTTTTGTTGAAGAGAAAACGTCTATGGTCGCATTTGTTAAAATGTACGGTTTTTTAGTAATTTAGGTTTGAAATTTTCAAACAGCCGCCATTTTGAAACTCATTATTGGGTTTAATCGCTTATTTTTCTTGAGATATATCATTATTAGGTTAAACTTCATGTCAAGTTTGAACTCATTCAGTTAAACCGTTCTCTAGATAAGAATTATTTAAAAAAAAAAAAAAAAGCAGATATCTAGAAAACGAAGCTTTTTCGGGTCTGTGTTTATATGAACTTTTTTTCTTCTTATTTTGACCCACAGAACCGTTCCCCGAAGTTTGGCACTTTAGTTATGGGACTGCCTGTATATTAAGCTGTTGTGGAGAATTTAACGAATCAAATTACGAATCTAAAGCCTAGTCCACACTTACAAACAATGTTTGCAAACAGTTTCTTGTTTCATGTTTGTCTACAGTTTTCAAATTGTTTCGCAACTGTTGGCAAACAAATGTTTGTCATTGTTTTGTGTCCACACTAGCTAGGCAGTGTTTCCCGAATTGTTGACTGAAGAAGACGTTCTTCTAGCTTGTGCTAGTTTATATTTAATTCTACACAATGAGGTTAGCTTACCTAGGAGAAGGCGATGGTGGATTCGCAGATTTCTTGAAGAAGGTCCGTATTACGTATGACCAGTTTCCGGAGAAAGCGGAAATGCATCGCGGGTACATAAAGTGCGTAATTTTTTTTATACCTCTAAAATTGAATGAAAAGCCGCGAAAATCGGTACTTGAGGATTTTTGGGGGCGCTGATCTCATTTCTGACCATGCGAAATGACCCCAGTGCACCGGGTTGGAGAAAGGGCAAAATTTGTAAAGTTGCGACGGAGACTTGAAAATTTCCTCTCGGGGGTTTTTGGGGGCGCTGATTTCAATACTGACCATGCGAAAGGCCCCCGGTGCACTATTGCAACTTCACACATTTTGACCCCAGAGCCCCCCCTTCCGGTGCACTGGGGGCATTTTGCATGGTCAAAAACCCCCCAGAGGAAATTTTTAAGTTGTCTCGCAAGTTCACAAATTTTGTCCCCCAGAGCACCCCCCTCCCTGGTGCACTGGAGGCATTTTGCATGGTCAGAAATGAGATCAGCGCCCCCAAAAACCCCCGAGTACCGATTTTCACGGCTTTTCATCCATTTTTAGAGGTATCAAAAAAATATGCACTTTTAGATTCACTCGCGATGCATTTCCGCTTTCTCCCGAAACTGGTCGTATGTAGACTTTGTTCCTGGTATTTTTCTGAACACGATGCAGAAAACTGCATCCAAATCGGAGCTGTAGGCATAAATTTTTTATTTTTTTAATACTTTGTTTGTCTAAACTGTTTGCGTGTTTTCCATTTGGTTTGGGAAACAGAAAACAGTGTTTTTTGTTTGCTGAAACAAGTTAAAATGTTTCTCATTTGTTTGCCGGATGTTTGCTGGATGTTTGCGAACTGTTTGCAAACATTTTGAAAACATCCAGCAAACATCCGGCAAACAAATAGAAACACGAAAACAACTGGCAAACTGTTTGCAAACAATGTTTCTTGTTTCAAGTGTGGACTAGGCTTAATGAACGTTGATATTTGTTTAGACCTTGATTCGTGTGTTTGGTGAAATAAGGTACACCAACAAAACGCAATAACTAAAGCAGAGCTTCAACAATGACACAAAAACCCACCAAATAAAAGTGATGGCAATAACACTTTGCGAAACTGCCGTCATAGGTCGTTCCCGAAATTGACTGAACAATTTGAAAGTTCTACTGAACAAAGCAAATTGAGCAAGATCTCGTCTCTCGGAATTGTCTCGAAATTGAGCGTATAATGAAGTTTATTTTCGGTTTCCGAATTGAATCCAGTCGCATTCCTGTCCGATGATTGGATGACGCAGCGGGACAAAAAACAGCGCTGATTCATTCCGACCAAGACCGGAGCGCCGCGGTTCATTGGTCCAGGCGTTTAGTCAGCCCGGGATCCATTGTCTGGGTCATGACTATGTAAATCACTTGAATGGAGTGTTTGATTTATTTTATTGTCCCGTGAGAAAAAACTAATTTGTGTTTAGGAATTAATGACTGCAATGCTTGGTTGATTTTATAACTTTGTTCTTGATCCTGATATATTATAATTATTTAAATTCGTTCGTCAAATTAGCCTACTCAAAACCTGTACTTCAGAAAGAAAAGCCGTAATTCGATCACGCAGCTGAACCTCTGATGTGAGTTGACCGAATTTTCAAAATTAAGTCTATATGTTTTAGGGTTTCAACCAACTATTTGGGAAATTAGTCTGCTATCGAATTCGTTGAATATCTGTCATCATGTACAATATATTAGTACAATTCCTTTGTACCACGGCGTTTGAATGGCACAAACTAGAGAGATTTTTCCTACGAAAATAAATGTTTTTTAGAGTTTTTCTACAAATATAAATGTAGGATGTTATTCTGTACATTTTGTTTTTTTACGCGACCTTATAGCTCGCTTGGTTCCCCCAAAATCGATCAAAATGTAAAATACCATAAGATTACCCGGTTCAAAGCCATGTGGTGTATTTTACCGTGGGGTTGGCGTGCGAAGCACGCAATTCATTGTATATTTAAGATAGTCCCAATATGCAGAATGGCGTGCAAAGCACGCAATCCTTTGTGTATTGGAGATAGTCCCAATACGGGGGTTGGCGTGCGTAGCACTCAATGCTTTGTGTGTTGAAGATACTCCCAATATGCAGAATGGCGTGCGAAGCACGCAATCCTTTGTGTATTGAAGATAATCCCAATATGAGGAATGGCGTGTGAAGCATGCAATGCTTTATGTATTGAAGATACTCCCAATATGGGGAATGGCGTGCGAAGCATTTTGAAGCTATTCAGCACCGTCGTGAATAGACCTATTTCCCAAATTGTTGGTTGAAACCCTGAACCATAGGCCTATAAACTTAATTTTGGACATTTGCTCAACTCACGTCAGCGGTTCAGCTGCGTGGTCGAATTATTGTATCTGTATCCTATACTTAGTGACTTCAAAGGTGGTATATAAAAGAAGTTCAGAGTTTAAATTTTATGCGCATTTTTGCAGACGCAGGACCTAGCGCATTCGATTCCTGACGTCAAAAAACCCCCATATGCAAATTTTCATCAAAATCGTTAGAGTCGTCAGCGAGATCCCCGAAATAAATTTATAAACAAATATACAAGAATTGCTCGTTTAATAAAATAAGATATTGTATTATAATATAATTTGCAGGCTTGAGACTGCCAAAGGACGTATTAAAAGTTTTGTTGTTGTTTTTTATTCATGTTATGGACAATCCGGCGGATTCCTATTTTTGTAAGGTCGTTGCATTTCTTTATTCTTGTTTGGTGTTTTGCTCCTCTTAGCGGTTTTTTAAAGAGTGCGAATACAAATATACAAAATTGTTAATGACACCCCGAGGACCATGATAACGAGTTCTGAGGACCATGGTCGTTGCTCATTGGCCACTCCCGACTTTAGGTCTCACCATAAGAGTCTCTGCAACAGCTCATATTTCCTATGGATATTCGGCTAATAGTAAACGTGTTTCAGATTTAGCTACTAGAATAGATCCAAGGTGATTAATAAGGCCTATTACTCACTGACGTGCTTTGGTAGGTTCATCAATTCATTCGTCATGATTTCGAATAAGTACAAATCGCAAAGGCTACCGTTTAGGATTACAGCGCAACAAGATAGAGTTTGTTGGCATTTGCCGTAGTAAACATTTCTGTGGCACGCTTAACGCAATATAACTGCAGATCAGACTTTCTCCGAATGCAATGTCAAGGCAACGCCTACGCCATTTTAGATCTATTTCCGATATGAATAACAACATCAGCACGTGTCCGGTAGTCGGATTTGTCTTGTAACTAACATTGTTCCTACTGTATTTCATTCGGAAAATGTAAACATCTATTATATGTAAGGAGTTGGCATTACATCCCTTGTGTTCTGAACCTCATCCCGGAAAATACCCTTCAAACTCTACTTCCCACTGAACGCTTCAACATAGTGACGCCTTAGGCCCGGTACACACGAGCAGGGCCGTAAATAGGATTTTTGTTTGGGGGGGGCTGATTCTGATTGATAGTAAACCATACCGGGGAGTTTGGGCAGGCGGAATACCCCCAATCAAGAGGGGTATCCGAGGGAAATTTTTTTGAAATTTTAGGTATATAAAGTCGACTTTTTAGCACACTCTCATGAAAGAATTATACATATTTGTAAGCTGTGTTACTATAAATATTTTAAAACAACTTACGAAATGAGGAAGCACAATGACCTTTTTAGAGGTATTGCCAAGTAAACTAATTTAAATCAACTTAAGAAATGAGGACGCACAATGTCCATTTCAGAGGTATCACCAAGTAAACTATATACTCTGCTATATACACATGTGTACTATATATAGTAGAGCGTGGCGGTAACTGTCAATTTCAGAGGTATTATATATACTCACGTGTACTATATATGTAGTAGAGCGTGGCGGTAAAATCTGATTCACAGCCGGCAAAATTTGTTGGACGCGGTTAATAAATATGTTCTATAGAAGTTTTCACTTGAGAGAAATCCAACTATGTATAGTTTTGTATCATTGAGTCAAGGATTAACTGAGAAAATTCAATCATTCTGGCTGAAAGACTTTCCTGTAGTTACTGAGTTCACAGAAAGTCATCTTGGGAACTATCAACAATGTTCGACGTTTCTTTTAACGCCGCTCAAAAGCAGTTCCCGGCAAACGAAAGCTACCGCGACGGAACTAGGCCAACGCGTAATGAAAATCGATTATTTCTCGCTCTGCCCCTCAGCATCTATCGATAAAACAATCGGTATTTAAAAAGAGGAAAGAGTTACGCAAAACAACTCTGCGCCGCGCCGCGCAATCAATGGTAGAAATGGACCGCAACGTAGTCACACGCCTTTCCGGCATTGCCCCGCAAATCATCGGCTCATCGCCCTACATTTACAATATATCATTCCTGGAGTGGGGTACGATGCGGTGACAGGCCGGTCGGAATGAGATCATTCGACTGCGTTGGAGATAAGCTACATTCAAACTCAAATACATTTAATGCTGTAATTTGTCACTGTAAAGCATTTGTTCTAATATGTTTTCCTTCTTCTTTCAATTACGACACTTACAATTGATTAAGAGAATAAGCATCTACAGGGTGTCAGCAAAAACCTTAGAGTCTTTTTTTTAGAGGAGGACGCCACTCTTAAGGGGGGATACCATGTCCGCCATATTGAATCTGATTCCCATACGAGCAATGCTACATAATAAGTATTTTTTCCCGTCAATTCGTGGAATAAGTTTAAAATTTTGGTTTCATTTTGAAGTACTGTTGTATGCGCCTGTTGATTGCCGACCATTTTCAAAAACCGTTTTATTGTTTTCATAAACGTACGATATAAGTAGTAAACTTTATTAATTTCTTACTCAGTTACAAAAAGAGATATTGAAAATAAACCTTAGCAATCAATACCCACAATCTATTTTACTTTAGGAAACAAATACAACAATCGGAAGCACGTTTTTTGACCGGAAATAACAATTTGTTTAGATTTTTCCTTCGAGAATGAATTTGTTTTTGAGTTTTTTCTACAAATATAAATGCAGGATGTCATTCTGCACATTTTGTTTTTTTACGCGACCTTATAGCTCGCTTGGTTCCCCCAAAATCGAACAAAACGTAAAATACCATAGAAGTACCAGGTTCAAAGCAATGATTACATAGTATACATGGTTTTATACTATGTAATCATTGTTTCAAAGCCATGTGGTGGATTCTAACGTGGAGTTGGCGTGCGAAGCACGCAATGCATTGTGTATTGAAGATACTGCCAAAACGGGGGTTGGCGTGCGAAGCACGCAATGCTTTGTGTATTGCAGATATTCCCAAAACGGGGGTTGGCGTGCAAAACACGCAATGCTTTGTGTGTTGAAGATACTCCCAATAGCCGGAATGGCGTGCGAAGCACGTTATGCATTGTGTATTGAAGATACTCCTAATACGGTGGTTGGCGTGCGAAGCACGCAACGATTTGTGTACTGAAGATACTCCCAATATGCGGAATGGCGTGCGAAGCACGCAATGCTTTGTGTATTTAAGATACTCCCAATATGCGGAATGGCGTGCGAACCATTTTGCAGCTATTCAGCACCGTCGTGAATAGATCTATTTCCCAAATTGTTGGTTGAAAGCCTAAAACATAGACCGATAAACTTAATTTTGGAAATTTGCTCAACTCACGTCAGCGGTTCAGCTGCGCGGTCGAATTATTTTTCTTGAGATATATCGTTGTTAGGTCAAACTTTATGCCAAGTTGGAACTCGGTCAAACCGTTCTCCAGATAAGAATGGTTTTGTACAAAAAAACAAAATGGCGGATATCTAGAAAACCAAGCGTTTTCGGGTCTGTGTTTATAAATATGAACTGTTTTCTTCTTATTTTGACCCACAGAACCATTCCTCGAAGTTTGGCACTTTACTTACGGGACACTCTGTATAAACGCGTTTGAATAGTTTTCAATACATTCAGCACCAAAGATTTTATTAGTATTTGTTAATGGTGAGTTTAATACGTTTTGGAGTTTTCAAATTCACTGGCTTTATTTTTACAATAAAATATCACACCTCAATCAGTTTAAAAGTTTTTTTAAAGCGTGGACAAATGAACCACATAAAGAATACAAAATGGATTTCTTGAACCCAAATTCATTTTTCTTCTCGCTTTTTAGACGTTTTTCTTTCTGTCGCAATAATGAATTTATTATACGAATTTACATGCATTCCCTTAGCGAGTGATTGAGAATAATGGATCCGCTGCAAGTAATAATTTCCAACCCCCCCCCCCCCCCCCCCTTTACTCTATGTCTGTATTAAACCGTGCGCTGAACATTGCTAAAGGCTATCATTTTTATATTAAAGATATTATAAAATTTCAAAGGACGAACCCTTACCCCTCTGCGATGTAAATAAAGAAGGGGTTGCCGAGAGGGGAGAGCGATTTCCTGTTTAAACAGGGGATGGTCGGCACGAGGGATGTTTTTTCTCGTCTTTAGCCGAATACTTCCCCCCGGAACAGTTTTTTTTTT
>JAGFPH010001266.1:277000-291264 GCA_018207615.1 Philaenus spumarius
GAAGCCACGTTGCAGTTGCGTTGAAGCCGCGTTGCAGCTGCGTTGAAGCCGCGTTGCAGCAAGTTGTCAGTACACATATACAGCTAGAGTAGTTTCGGCGTTTAACGCGGTGTTCGGCTCTGTGGGTTGACTTCTAAGTAGTAAATGAGCACCAATCATGGACCCCAGAACAGGTTTTTTGGTGTCGTTCAAAATTGTATATATATATATGTGTTCGCACTCTAACGGCCGCATTTTTAGTCCAATTTGGTACATACGTTGGCTGTCCAAGTCGCTCGGACAAGTTCATTAGCAAAAAGAAAAAAAACCAACAACCGGAGGCACGTTTTTTGACCGAAAGCAACTGTTTTTTAGATTTTTTATACTATAAAGAAACTTTTTTGGGGTTTTATCTTAAAAAAATAAATGTAGGATATTATTTTACACACCTTGTTTTTTTACTCGACCGTATTGCTCGCTTTGTTCCCCCAAAATCGATCAAAACGTAAAACACCGTAAAAGTATCCGGTTCGAATCCACGCGAGGGAATTTACCGTGTGGGCATCTTCTGATGATATTTGCTAAGACATTGATTCGTGTGTTTGGTGAAATAAGGTAATCAAGAAAAAGCAAGAACTAAAGCAGAGTGTTCAGCAATGACACAAAAACCCTCCAAATAAAAGTGATAGCAATAACACTTTGCGAAACTGCCGTCATAGGTCGTTCCCGAAATTGTCTGAACAATTTGAAAGTTCTACTGAACAAAGCAAATTGAGCAAGATCTCGTCTCTCGGAATTGTCTCGAAATTGAGCGTATAATGAAGTTTATTTTCGGTTTCCGAATTGAATCCAGTCGCATTCCTGTCCGATGATTGGATGACGCAGCGGGACAAAAAACAGCGCTGATTCATTCCGACCCAAGACCGGAGCGCCGCGGTTCATTGGTCCAGGCGTTTAGTCAGCTCGGGATCCATTGTCTGGGTCATGACTATGTAAATCACTTGAATGGAGTGTTTGATTTATACTATTGTCCCGTGAGAAAAAACTAATTTGTGTTTAGGAATTAATGACTGCAAAGCTTGGTTGATTTTGTAACTATGTTTTTGATCCTGATCTATACTAGTATTATAAAGAGGTAAATATTTTTTGTTTGTAAGTAGGGGGTAATCTCTGGAACTACTGAATAAGTTTTACTAATAAAAAGCTACACTATCCCTGAGTAGCAAAGGCTATATAATTAATTTTGACATAACATTTTTATTTCAATATTAGTAAATTTATACGGAAAAAATCTTAGATTAGGCCTAGACTGATAAACAACACATGTTTTTTTTGTAACATTTATTACCATAGCAACCAATTGAATAAAATAACAGATAAAACAGCTGTTTGCTCCAATATTTCTATTAACAGCTGATTTCAAACTTTGAAGCAATTATTTGTATTTCTAACGTTTAGGTTAGGTTTTTATTAAAGTGTAGACCTCAGTCTTTTTGGTTCTTTTACCCTTTATTATAAGTGCTGTTATAAAAATATACGAAATAATTTGATTTGAACATTTAACATTATTTACCATCTTAGCTTTAGGGATATTATTTTTCCTACACTTTTATTATAAAGAAAATATAACATGATTGTGTGTATAGAAGGTTCCAACGGGGTTGAAGTGCAGAGCACGCAGTGGTTTCCCCTAGTATAAAATAATAAAACAAAAAGCTAAGGTAGAACACATTTCTGTACCGGCCTACACCTAAATAAATTGTATGTAGGCCTACACAAAATGTCTCTGCCATATAGATTTTTCTGAGCTAGTACTGCGAGTCTGACCATATTTTAGCGCTTAACTGTTGCCAACTTCACCATAGTATAAGTTTCAAAATTAATGTCATAAAGGCAGCCAAATTAACTCCATTAGTTTATCAATCGATACACGCGGCCATTATTCAGTTCGCGTTACAACAAGCTGTTTTCAGTGGCCGACTACTATTTTCTAGCCAATTCCAGTTTGTGGACAAGATAAAGGAATGTTTCCTTTCGTCTTCGCCGTAGCCAGTTTGACAGCATTGTTCCTCGTTTATGGATTTATGGACGCTTTTAAGGTTATTTTGACAAGTACCGGTGACCGGGGGAGTAGTTAAGACATCTTCGATTGTCGCTCATCCTACCTGTTCTGTCAGGTCAAAGTGAAAGTGGGCTCTTTTGTGTTCCGAGGAAGCGTATTTTTCGCGGCTTCTCAAGCGGCTTGAGTTTTTAATGGAATTTCAAAGGAAGGCGTCACAGGTACACGGCCTGTGGTCTTGCACAATAAGGACCGAGAAGTTATAACTGAAAATACTGAGTTTAATATTGAATCCTGTCCGCCATATTGAATCTGATTCCCATAAGAGCAATGCTACAGATTAAATCGTTTTTCCCCGTTAATTCTTGGAATAAATTAAAAAATTTGGTTTCATTTTTAAGTGCTGCCATATGGGGATGTTGATTGCTGAAAACATTTTCAAAACCCGTTTTCTTGTTTTCATAAACGCATGATGTAAATAGTAAACTTTATTAATTTTTTACTCAGTTGCAAAAAGAGATATTGCAAAAAAAAACCTTAGCAATCAACACTCACAATCTATTTTACTTTAAGGAAAAAATACAGCTTTCATTTTTGTAGTGAAGGTATGTTTAGGTTATTTAACATTGAAATTGGTACATAACTTCGCCGTTTTGAATTTAGGGAACCGAGCCTTAAGGGTCTGCTGTAGTGGCGACCATCTTGGATTTTTTTTCCCGTAAGAGCAATGTTAAATTTTAAAATATTTATTTCGTTTAATTTTATCATACAATTGTTTGCAAGGTCTCATATTAACCACAGTCACTATAGGCTACGCATCTGTTTTGCGATTCACATTTTTTTTTTAACAATTTTATTTGTCACGTAATTGACATTTGACATTTTTCATGTACCAAGTTTGAACTTTTTTCTTTACACAATAAAAAATGTACTGTATAATTAAAAGTGAATAGCCAGCCGGATCCGCAATTTTATAAAAAATATTCAGTTTTTTTTCAGCAATTAATTTTAAAAGATCGATTTATAAAATAGTTTTAACACGTACACTGCTAAGCAAATGTCGTACACACGCAATGCTCTGTGTATTGAAAATCCTCCCAATACGGAGATTGGCGTGCGAAGCACGCAATGCATTGTGTATTAAAAATACTCCCAATACGGGGGTTGGCGTGCGAAGCAAGCAATGCATTGTGTATTGAAGACAATTGCGTGCGAAGACATAAACTACATAAGGACTAAAAGTAAAGAATCTGAAAACCCCATAAAAACTAGTCAAAGCAGAAACTAAATAGCCCGAGATGATACTGACCGTGTTTAAATTAAGTCGAAGTTGTTTAATTATTTACATTTTATCTTCGAAAGAAGTTTATAGTTACAGTAGGAAACCCCTTGAAAATCACACGCAGATTAATTAGATACACATAAGAAATATATCTATATATATATAAGCCAAATCCACTGACTCAATGATCACGATTTCTCAAAAACTAGTGAACGGATTGGAACGAAATTTGCTATGTAGCTTCCTCTAGGGCCATAAGAATGGTTTTCAAAAAGTTCGAAATTTTAGAGGGGGTTGGGGGGGGGGTGAAAGTGACTAAATCACGATTTCTCTAATACTACTGAACGAATTGGAATGCAATTTGGTGTGTAGCTTCGCTAAGAAAGGTTTTAAAAAAATTCGAAATTTTAGGGGAGATTTGGGAGGGGGGGGGGGGGAAAATTCAAAAAATACCCCCAAAAAAAACATAGAGTAAAATATTTATTGATATAATATATTTTTTGTTAATATAAAATTAACTTTGATTTGTCTATCCATGCAAAGCCGGATCGGACCAGCTAGTTATTTATAAAAATACTATTAAAAAGCAACAAACTTTTAGCTGAGGAGATTTTTAACTCGTTAAAAGGATAATTTAGATACGATTTTATAAAACTGTAGGCCTGTTTGTTAACATTTTGTGTTTGTATACATTATTAAATATCAAAATAAAGTTAAAAATGTTATCTTTTAGTTTCTTTTTATTTCATATTGATAAGTAAAATGATTTAGAAGTCATTAATATTATTATGACAAAATTAATAATGGCATATATTTATATGTTGTACGAAGATGTGCGAATGTTTCCGAAGTTAAACGAATTGGTAATTTTCTTTAATCAGAATACATCATTTGAAAAAAATACTATTTAAAAACAACATACTTTATGTAGGCCTACCTAACTACGCTGAGGGGATTTTTAACTCGGTAAATGTGTACAATTATAAGAATTATTTATATATATGACTTAATAAAACTGTAGGTTAAAATGTTTTATTTTCATACATTGTTAAATATCAAAATAAAGATAAAAATATTATCTTTTAATTTATTTTTAGGGCCTATGTCATATTGATATGTAAAATGATTTAGAAATTAGTAATATTATAATGATAAAATTAATAATGGAATATGTTTTTATGTTATACGAAGATGTGCTAATGTTTCAGAAGTTAAACAAATGTGTATTTATTTTCTTTAAATTTGTATAAATGAATATATTGATGATAATAGGTTGTATTTATTTTTATTGTATAACCTCAAAGCAAATATTATAACGCATTTTTAATAGCCTAAAGTAGATCTATAACTCATATTTAAAAAAAATCAACTTCACAAGACATTATATTATCGTTCGAAGTTGTAAACATAACCCCAAAGTATAATCTAAGCTAAGTTTTATTTAAGTACAACCGATTATGGGTGAAGTCAGCTATTATATTGTTACTAACGTACGTACGTACACTCTCTTTTATACGAGTTGATCGTATCAGTTAATTACAACTCGAAGTTATACGTTGCATTCAAAAAAATTTTAGTAATTTTTTAGAATTGTTTTTTTAGTTGGTTTACTTGTTCTAAATGTAGAGCTCAAAACGCTCAAACACGGAGCTGTAAATAATGTTAAAATTATAACACCGTTTTACGTATGTACTGAAAATATAATATATAAGGTTAGTAATAAATTAAACTGGTTTATTTAAGCTCGCTATGTTAATGAATAATGTGCAATAATGTGAATGCAACAAACAATAACACTCCCGTCATAACATAGAAACAACAATTACTTGGCTAAAACGAGGTTTCAAGTGCATTTAACCTAGTTCTAATCTGACGTTGTACGAGTTGATTTGTTTAAACATAGAGTGCAGACAACTAAAGCTCGATACCTTGTTACATAGAAATGTATTAACTATAATAACAAGGCTTTAAATAAATTACTATAACATAACAAACTGTTTTTAAATAAATACTGACAACTTGGTACAAATAATTGCAGCAAGATAAAGATCAACAAAATATACTGCACTGAAATATTAATTAAATTAATTCCAATATTCATTTGTATTTCTCTTATAAAAAACAATATTACAACTGTTTTAGAAATAAATTTAATGTGTGTTATTGATTTTACAGGGTGATTTCAAGCATGGAAACTACTTTACATTGCGTAACTGAGACGTACTTGGCGGAAGAAGCTTATGCGGATCTGCATAATTTTTAAAATACATTTTGGTGGTTCTGAAATTTTTGTCCGCCATCTTGGATTCAACTTTATGTTTTCAAACGGGATGGTGGCCATGTGACACGTCATTTCAATGTGAAATTTCAAGAAGAAAAAACACAGGCGTAAACCGTTTTTCAATTTATGCTTTCGTTTTCGAGTTCAAGCGTTCAAGTTTGCAATTTCGGAAAAGTTGTGTTTGCAAAAAAAAGTGTAGGCCTAGAACACACTGCATAAACCATTTTATTGTATTTTTCAATCGTAAAGTATCTAATAACTAAGTTTAAAAGGTGGTAAGAATGTAATTAATTATACTTCGTTCTACCTTGAGAAAATTTTTACAATATAAAATTTTTACAAAGTGCCTCAAAAGTCTGTGAAGGGCGTTATATGTTTGTAACCATTGAAGATTACGCAGCAAAACTTGGTGCATCGTTTCTCTACAAAACAACAACACAAATTTTCTAAGCGATTATAATTTTTGTATCACCTTAGGGGGCGGCCCATGGGGAGTCTGGAGGAAAATCTTAAATACAGTAGTAGACCTACCATAGATCGAGTTGTACATCAAATTAAAGGTCTATCTTAGGAGAACACAATGCCGCAAATCAGACATCAAAAGGACCGCCCTACACAAAATGGCGACCGTTTAAAGTTACAATATTGGGCTTTTTGAAAATGGCTCAATTTTACTTATTGACATAAGGTTTAAAAGCAAAACTCCGACAACCCACACTAGCAGTAAGACCATTTTTTGTGGATAGTGCGTGACTTCAGTAGGAATGGTCTACGAGGAGGATGAGGAACAATTTTTATTTCAATTTATAAATTTTGACTACATGTTAAAAAAAATACAATTTCATAATCCATCCTTTTGTCTATACTAATATTATAAAGAGGTCAAATTGTTTGTTTGTTTGTATGTAGGGGGTAATCTCTGGAACTACTGAATTACTGAACCGATTGAAAAAATATTTTTACTAATAAAAAGCTACACTATCCCTGAGTAACATAGGCTGCAATTCATTTTGATAAAAACATTTTTATTTAAATGTTTTGTAAATTTAGTCGGAAAAGGTACTTAGGTAAGGCCTAGACTGATGAATCAACACATATAGTTACATTCGTTACCATAGCAAAAAATTGAATAAAATAACAGATAAAACAGCTATTTGCTCTAATATTTCCATTAACAGCTGATTTCAAACTTTTAAGCAATTATTTGCATTTCCAATTTTTAGGTTAGGTTTTTATTAAAGTGTAGACCTGAAAAAGCCTTGCTGGTTCTTTTAACCTTTGTTATAACTGCTGTTATAAAATATACGAAATAATTTTTTTTGAACATTTAACATTATTTATCTTAGCTTCGGGGTTATTATTAATCCTACACCTTTATTATAAAGAAAACTCAACATGATTATGTGTATAGAAGGTCCCAACGGGTTGGCGTGCGGAGCACGCAGTGGTTTCCTCAAGCCTTATAACATATAACAGTGGAATAAATAAAGTTTCTAACCACCCGCCGAGATGATTGCAGACTTTTTAAAGCGAATAGGAAATGCGTAAAATCAATACCATAACTAACTCCAGGTATAATTCCCAATGACTAAGTGTCTCGCCGCGCCGGCCGTTCCTCCATCGCTTTAGTAAAGGTCAGCTTGTGCCAGGCCCCGGGCCCTGACATTTTGTGTGGACTGAGCCTTTTGTCATGTTTGGCAACACGCATTCCTCCCCCACCCCACCCCTTGTCCTAAACACAGGGTTGCAACATGCTATTTGTTGTTACAACTAAACGACAAAACACCGGACACTCCTTTCCTTTCATCTACGGTCGAGTGTCGGGTTAATTCTCTAGTGTTGTTCTGCACGTTTTACAAGCTTTATTACATCTTACCTCTGAAACGAGATTTTCTGAAATATGGAATTACTGTAGTTCATATAAAAAACCAATGGACCATTTAGGGTGTCGTATATTAAAGGAAAAATTCTAAATTCGTTTATCAGTCCAAATGGCTCAATTGTTTTGTTTTTTTTTCAGAAAAGATAATCGTAGCACAATAAAATTCGACATATTTGTAAATCATCAATTACAATAATCGGAACTGAAACAATATTTCATCTTACAATTTAGTACTAAAGTTTAGTACTCCACAAATACAATAATTCGACCACGCAGCTTAACCGCTGACGTGAGTTGAGGAAATTTCCAAAATTAAGTTCATAGGCCTATGTTTTAGGGTTTCAACCAACAATTTGGTAAAATAAATCTATTCACGACGGTGCTGAATGGATGCAAAATGGTTCGCACGCCATTCCGCATATTGGGAGTATTTTCAATACACAGAGCATTGCGTGTGTACGACATTTGCTTAGCAGTGAACGTGTTAAAACTATTTTATAAATCGATCTTTTGAGTTGATATTTCTCGAGATAAAGCTCTTTGAATTTTGAACAAAATCAAAAAAATGTGAAAATTACAGGTTTTGCTAGATGGCGAGTGAATGGTGAACCCCACTCCAAAGTTTGACATAATAACATTTGTAGTACGGACCTTAAGGGGGCGCTTCCCTGCCCGCCATATTGAATCTGATTCCCATAAGAGCAATGCTACGGAATAAGTAATTTTTTACGTTAATTCGTGGAATAAATTTAAAAATTTGGTTTCATTTTGAAGTACTGTCATATGCGGATGTTGATTGCCGAATACATTTTCAGAAACCGTTTTACTGTTTTCATAAACGTATGATATAAATAGTAAAAAATAGTACACTTTATAAATTTTTTTCTCAGTTGCGAAAAGAGATATTGCAAAAATCCTTAGCAATCAACACCCACAATCTATTTTAATTTAAGAAAATAAATACAGCTTTCGTTTTTTAACAAAAACAGCACAAAAATATGCTTTAGAGTGAAGGTATGTTTTGGTTATTTAACATTAAAATGGGTACCCAATATCGTAGTTTTGAATGTGGAGAGCCGAGCCTTAATAACAAAAAAACACTTGTTTGAAGACCCGACTAGCTAGTGTCACTCTACGAAAACTTCATACGTTCTTCTAAAGTAAACGCTATTGAAATATTTGTTGAAAAATGTAATAGTTTTTTTTAATGATTGCCGTATCTCGTATTGGTTGAACTGTAACGAAATCATGTAAATATTCGTGCCGGTAGGAAGAGTGTCGATGCCGGTTTCGTAAGAGACGTTGACGTTATCAGGTGGGATTGATGTAATCCATCACAGATTGCTGACAACAATGTGATAAGACTTTAATCCTTGGAAGCAGAGCAATTAGCAAACATTGGGAAACGTCTCGGCAAACACTTGTAGTTGGAACACGCCTCGTGCTTTCCTCTCGCCATGTTTTGTAATTAATTCGTTAAAGTTGATGCACTTGTACCGTTATCTAACTTAATGCGTACCTGTAACGTTTTCCCTAATGCGTAAAATTCCATAAATTCCGATCTTCATAAAAATTAACGTAAACCGCACTGTCGGACGATATTAAAGAGAACACAAAGACAATTGCTTGTTTTTGTCTCTAAAGTACACCTTTTTAAAGAATACCAGTGTTTTTGTCCGAGAATGTCCTGGAGCGGTCTACGAAAGGAGTGAAAAGCAAGCTGTGTCGGTGACTAGCCTTTTAACTGCCGCGATTTACAGTTTTTGTACGATTGTGAAAAGTGATCATTTACTTTATGATTCTTTGTAAAAGAAAACGCTTCCGTCAATTCGAAATAATTCGATCGCGCAATCACTGAACCACTGACGAGAGTTGAGCGAATTCACAAAATTAAGTTTATATGTTTTAGGTTTTCAACCATTTGGGAAATTGGTCTACTCACGAAGGCTCTGAATAGCTGCCTCTGTGAACAAAATATATAAGTAGAATTTGTTTACACCTGGAATTTGTTCGTAGTGTGTACGTACACATGTTCCTTATTCCTAGGCCGAGCTATGTATATATACGGTTTTTTCCAGTTTTCATTTTTAACCCCTTAAATAAAACAAAAATGGCTTGACTGTAAGTCGAATTTAAAAACTAATAACTTTCTGCGGGTAGCAAATTTGATTTTAAACAAAATTGTATTCTTCATTTTTTCCGTATGTCTAACGGTAAGCTCACAAAACGGACGCAAACTTCAAATTTGTTAAAAATCGTCCAAGTTTTTGTATTTTAACCATGTTTTTATACGTTTGTTCTAAACCAATTCAAAAGTGTTCCAAAGCGTTTTACTTTCTCCCCCTATACCATAGTATACGGAGAAAGTATTGTATTCGTCAAAATTTTCGAGTTTGAGTTTTTGTTGGAAATATCCGTTTTGGGTCCCCCTGAACCTAAAAAAAGTGGTTTTCGGAGTGATGTCTGTGTGTGTGTGTCTGTCTGTGTGGATGTTATCAGACCTAGAGCCTAAACCAGTCGTCCGATTTTGATGAAATTTGGTATGGAGGTACTAATTCACGGTATCTCCAGAAATTTTTTTTCATTTTTGTGAATTTTTTATTTTTAAGGGTAATTTTCCCATAAAAACCCTTAAAATAACGGAAAAATCTACTTTTCTCAAAAATGGCTCTAACGATTTTGATTAAAATTTTATAGTTCATTAGAGACCTAAAGAACTATAAACTATAAAATTTTAATCAAAATCGTTCAAGCCGTTTTTGAGAAAAGTTTGTTTTTCCGTTATTTGATGGGAAAATTACTCTTAAAAATAAAAAATTAAGTTCCTATAATGAGGGAGAAAGTGTGTGTCAGTTTCCTAATACCGTTTATTTATAGACAAATTTTAAAGAATTCATATATGCCAGTAAAAAAATGATTGAAGTAAAATTAACAAAGTTATTAGCTCAAGAAACAAGCATGTTCAGCAACGAAACGAAAAAGTTCAACTTTAGGCGTACATAAAAAGTAGTAAAACTTTTGTAATTTTTTTCATAAGTGTAAAAAAGTTTCGTAATTTAGTTCTAAATAGAACTGTATAGAAATATTTATCAATTTCAAATTTCTTATTTTGAAAACACCAGTTTTTATGTTCCTACTACAAGACTGCTAACAAAACTAGGCCTGTTTTGAATAGTACGCCTAATTTAGGAATACTATATCCTTTACCCAAACATGACATATTATTATAAGAAAGTGTAGAGAATAAATCAAAGAACCGAACTGTACACTTGTAAATTATTATTGCTGAAAGTATTTGACTTAGCTTTACTTTAAAATGAGATGAAACAAATGAAACCTCGCGGCGATAAAGGGCATACAAAAAACGACCGTTGGACAGCGTAGGAAGTGTTGGTACATGGGTTGAGATCACTGTCACGACGCTTTGACGTAGTTTTTTTTCATTATGTAAATACATAGTTAAGTTTTAGTTATTTAAGTATGTAAATATTTCATGCTATGTTTTATCTCAATAACGCGATATTTTTAGCCACCTTACGCATTATTAACCTAAATAAAACACAATGTCACCTAAAAGAAAATCTTTATCAGTTAAAGCTCAAGAAAAGAAAAAAAACGAGAACTAGAAACCCCGGAATCGCGGGACTTGCAAAATAATGTTTCATTGGCTAAACCTTCTGCTTACTTTCTTACTGGCACACTATTTTTAACCTAAGCTTAAAACCACAGTTCTTATTTCAACTGTTCACAGAACTACTATTATGACATATACAACATAGCGTTTGGGTTCGTGGTACAACATCTTTTCTCTGCGGTTTTGTAATCCAGAAGCCATCGACTCCTTCTCTAAACGAACCAACTATATCCTCTAACATATCTTGCTCCACCGGTTATTGAATGCACGAAGATCGTAAATCCGAATTGGCACGCATCAAACGGTTACACAAGTGGTTGCAAGATATCGAAGTGGCAGTGGCAGCCATTGTCTGTTACACCGGAAGTAAAGACGTGAACTATCAACAGAAGAAACGTGTTGCAGCTATACTAAACGTGCCGATACGTAAGGCAGTGGACACGCGCTGGGCTGTTGACCCAAGTTGTTCGAAGTAGTAATTAGATTGTAAAACGTCGAGTGATGGTAATATATAGAAATTATAAATCATGTTGGGGATAAACGGCGACTGAGCACGCACATCCTCGTCGCTTCGTTCGCACTTTACTCAACGAATCCATTATCTGTGGTGCACGGTAATGTTCGCTGTCTCGAGAAACGTTTTATCAAAATAATTTACGGTAAACTTTTAGCAATAAAAGAATAAACAAAATAGATTGACTCATAAAAATTGTCTATTAAAAAAAGGTTTCTGTAGACATTACTTAATGTTTAATTTACACTCGTTTAATGTTTATATTTCTCTACTTTAAAATTAGTCCTTATCATTTTTGCTGAAAAACCCTTGTTTCACGGTGAAAAAACACAAATGCTATTTAAAAACTAAAAATTTTAGAAAATTTGCTTGAAACTTGAATGGCTGCAACTTGAAAAGTATTATCCTCAGGAAGATGATTTTCATTTTAAATTGTAGTAAATTTACTGCTCTTTAAAAAAGGATTGAATGATTTTTTTTTTGTCAAACCAGTCCTTCGTATTAAAAATTAGAAAGAAACTATAACAAGGTAAAAAATGTGGGGTTTTTCGTCGCCGGTGGCGCGCGCGGAGCACTTGTATGTATTAGTGCTACGTATAAAACATCTCTACAGTAGCATTAACTGTTCAACATGCTTTCTTAAAGTTATCGAAGCACTTTTAATAACTTAAATGTCTGTATTTGACCTATTTAGTGATTTTCTCAGTACGAAACTATTGGTTTTGCTTATTTGAATCACCATTTTTGATCATTTACCAATAAAAATGCTCTTTAGTCATAAACCAACAACTATACGACTATAAACGTAATAATCGTTTTTAAAGCTCATATTTTAAGGAGTATATTGTCGCTTTTTTCAATGTTCTATCTTGAACGGTTCTCAAGTTATAAGCGTTTTATTAAACGGCGCCCCCACCATATTCCCCCCCTTCCCCCGGTGATGTCGACCACGCTGGGGGGCGACAACGTGGCTTTTCATGATCACTATAGTGCCTATAACAATAATCTATATATATATATAAAAGCGAAATACCACTCACTCACTCACTCATCACGATTTCTCAAAAACTACCAAATGGATTGAAATGAAATTTGGTATGTAGCTTCCTCTAGGGCCATAGGTGCTCAATAAGAAAGGGTTTGAAAAAATTCGAAATTTTATGGGGGGGGATCAAAGTTATTAAAAAACGATTTCTTCAAAACTACCGAACGGATTGGAATGAAATTTGGTATGAAGCTTCCTCTAGGGCCACATAAGTGCTCACTAAGAAAGGGTTTGAAAAAATTCGAAATTTTAGGGGGGTTTGGGGGGATCAAATTTATTAAATAACGATTTCTTCAAAACTACCGAACGGATTGGAATGAAATTTGGTATGTAGCTTCCTCCAGGGCCATAAGTTCACTAATAAAGGGTTTGAAAAAATTCGAAATTTTAGGGGGGTTTGGGGGATCAAAGTTATTAAATAACGATTTCTTCAAAACTACCGAACGGATTGGAATGAAATTTGGTATGTAGCTTCCTCTAGGGCCATAAGTGTTCACTAAGAAAGGGTATGAAAAATTTCGAAATTTTTGGAGGGGTTTGGGGTGATCAAAGTTACTAAAATCATAATTTCAGATCTTTTATTATTATGACAATAGTGCTTTTATTATGTAAGATCTATATATATAAAAGCCAAATAACACTCACTGACTGAACACTTAAAAAGAATACAATTACGTTAAAAAGACTGAAAATACCAACCACCACGGGCAACGCCGTACGGGTCAGCTAGTCAGAAATAAAATTTCGTCTGGTTTTCCATGTATACTCAACCCCCTTCAGATCCCGGTGTATAAAGACTAAAATCAAGCTTGTGTAAATAAACTAAAAGTACGAAGACTACGCACGTGTACCCACATTGCATAAGCAACGCCTTTATTCCATCAAATTACCATCATTCTAACTTTGTTTACATTCCCACCAGAAATGTTAATTTTATTGTCACCAGAGTGAAGTAGGTGTATCGAATATCAGGTGAAACGATTTTGTAGAAGTAAATAAAGTTCCGTTATAGAAGCTGGTCAAAAACTAATGAATTAACTATTCAATTTTGGTGAAAGGTATTTCACTAAATATTTATGCATTTATGTACATTATTCTGGATTCAGCGAACATTTTGAAACCGTAATTTTTAAATTGAAAAGGATTTTGTTTATACACAATGTCAGTTATTAGGCTAATTTTAGGAAAATTATCTTATATTCTCTTTTATTGATATCTTGAATATTTTTGTTAAATTAATGAGAGGTTTTTAATTATTTATAGGCTATAAATGAAAATAAAAATGTTCGTTTGTTGAAAATCTCAAATCTCCGAAAGTTCTACGCCACCTGCTTTGAAATGTTTACACAATGTTGCATTCGAATACACTAGTGTGTTTATATACATTTTGAAAAACAGCGCCATATGTTAGACATAAAAATAACACAAACTAGGCCTACACAAATTATTTTACGGCAATGGGAACACCCTTCAAAATAATAATTAAATATGGTTATTGTCGGTACAGTAATCAAATGTTTGCTCTAATATTTCCATTAACTGCTGATTTCAAACTTTGAAACAATTATTTGTATTTCTAACTTTTAGG
>JAGFPH010001267.1:0-22380 GCA_018207615.1 Philaenus spumarius
ACCCGACTTTCCATTGTTCTGAACCCTTTGTCTACGTTATTTTTTATGGTGGTTGTGGTTTCCTCCAGAAAATGGATAGTGCCTTCAATTTCCCTAATCTTCTCTTCTCCCTTGGTGTGTTGTTCCTTACACCTCACGCTTTCTTCCTCCAGGCTTCGTTCCAGGTCTCCCAGCTTTCCAGAAATAACTTTGTATAACTCTTTCTGCTCCTTCTCTCGCTGTAGCCTTTCTGCTGCCTTTTCTTCCCGGATTTTTTCATCCTTGAGCCTTCTTCTTTCTTCTTTCCTTTCCCGTTCTTCCTGTTCCCTCTGCTGCCTGGCCTCCTCCCGTTTCGCCCTGGCCTCCAGTTCTTCTTGCTTTTCCTTCCGCCTGGCCTCCAGTTCTTCTTTATCTTTCTTCGCCCTTTCTTCTTTATCCTTTTTGTATTGTTCGAAGAACTCTTTCATCGCCTTATCCGCCATATTTACTTTTTAATTGTTTAAAATTTGTTTTAATTTTATTTAATTGTTCTAATTGTTTAAATTCTTTAATTTTGTTTTTATCTGTCGCGTCGGAAAACTCCCAATTATTTTTAATTAATTTTACACCTATTTTTTAGGCCTACTCCCCCCAAGCTTCCGATTTTACCGCGACAAATTTAATATATTGGTTAATTTTTATTATTTGTTTAATTTTCACTCCCCCTCTGAACCTTAATACGACACGAAACCGGGAAATATTTCAGACACGGGAAATAGCAGTAGTATGGCTTAATATTAAACACAATTCTAAAGCTAACATACACAGTTTTAAGCACAAATAATTTTACGTTAGTTCTTTGACCTATTTTTACTTTTGGTTAACTTTTTAACCACAAGTGAAATCGGCCAACACCGAAGGGCGCCAATTCTACAACGAGTCGAGCCCCACGTTGGGCGCGCCAATTCTACAACGAATATTCTTTTTTAGAGGAATGGTTCGTTTTAGAATATTTCGGGTCCCACGTTTCGGGACGCCAATTCTACAACGAACAACCTTTGTTTTGAATAATTGTGAATTCTTCGTTGGAGAATAAGTTATTTCCACCTACTGGAAGTTTTATAGGCAATCTCACTTTGTTTGGCCTAGGTGAAATAACTATGTGTCGAATATTCAGTTCACTGATTATTCTGACAAAAAACTTTACTTTATACTTCCAGTAATTTATTTTTAATTTTAGCTCAGTAAGAACACAAGTTAATAATTTTACTTTTTGTAAACCTCTGAAGAGTGAGTACACTGGAACTAACCTTGTAAATTGCTTATTTGTGCTTGCAATTATTTTATGAAATTTCACTTTATCAATTCTTAATCTAAAATTCATAAACTATTGGGATATTTGAATATTAGGTGTTTTTGTAAATAATAACCTTTTATAAAACAAAATAAAATTTTAATAATTTCTTTTTTCTAATTTTAAACATAAAACAAAATTCTTGTATTTAATATTTTTCAAATAAAACCAAATAATAACTTTTTAAACTATAAGGCAGAACTAATCTCTTAATTTATTATAATTTATTTTAATATTTTATTATTCAATTGAATTTAATTTATACTTTAATGAAAATTTGAATTTACGATTTAATGAATTTATTTCTTTAATTAACTACAACTTTCTTAATCTAACATCCTAAGTAACCCAGTATTTAAAATAAATTTATTTGAATTTACTTCAGGCAATTTAATGGGGACTAACGTATTTTACGCTTCTACCGACCTTTTCACACTTGTCCAGGCGTCGCGACGTTTGTGGTTATATCCGCGAACGCTGTCCAGTGATGACGAGCTACAGATGTTCTGCGTGCTGATAGAGTTGTCTTGTGAGTGAAGGTGGTGTCCTGTAGGGTTGTCTGGATGTATGATGGATGTCTTCTTAAAGATGGATGGGGTGATGCCGTGTCTGCTATCCCGGTTCGTCTATTCCCTCGTAACTACAGTTGCATGTCCTAGTGGTCGCCTGGTGGTGTCCTGGAGTCCTGTCTGGAAGCTATACGACTCACTCCATGTATCAGCTGTCCTGTAGGCTATGTTTTTCTTCCAGAAATCCCAAGTTAGGCCAACTTGTATAGACTAAGTTGCCACTGAAGTTCTTGTAGAGTTAATGCGGTGTCTATTGCTGCATTCCAGATGATAACCGCAATGCCGTTTCTTCTTACTTGTTATAAAAATTTAAAGTTTGACGAAGAAAATACTCAGCTTCTAGCACGCTAAAGTATTTTATAAAAAACAAGTATCTGCTCTCGATGCGTTAACTTACATCGTAAAAGTAATAAGGCTTATGCGCGATGCGTTATGTTACGTCGAAAAAATAATAATCCTCGCGCGATGCGTTACTTTACATCGACAAAATAATAATCCCCGATGCGTGATGTTACATCGAAAAATAATAATCCTCTCGAGTTTCCCCGAGCAATCGTTTATATAAGGTTTTTCGGCACTATTTCATTGCCAGCCTAAGCTTTCTACCACTGTATTTCAATAATGCTTTAAAATCCATTTTTTCGCCAATTTCAAACTACTAGTCTACGTAACTTTTCATCCTGAATTTTATTATATTTTTCTCATAATTTTGTAACATGATTTAGCCTTTGTTTTAATTAAGTTTCTATTGTTTCTTTGAGTACGCCCCTTTTCGTAAACTGGTCACCCTGTTCTCCTTCCATCAGTCTTGTCTTTGGACCTCCCCTCTACCGTCTTGCGTTCTTATCTGGCTTCCCTCAGTTTTGTGCTATGGAAATCCTTTTTCCATGTAACTCTTCCAGGGTTTATCCGATTTTCCTGAAACTGACATCATTTTCCTCAGCTCGTTGTTACCTTTCCACACGAACTCGAGTGACGTTCGTACGACTCCTGGTTCGCGTACACGACCCGCGCGCGTTTTTCCGCGGCGATTTTTCCCGGGAAAGTCTTAATTTTACACTTCTTTCGGTTTTTCTTTTTCCACTTTTCTTGTCCGTTGGTTTTCATTCACTAGCCTGATTTTCATCTCATTTCTGCTTCTGGTCGTCTTGCTGTGAGGTTAGGGACTTCAACGATTTTTCACAACTAGGGTTTTACTTTACTCCCGAAACATATTTCAAATACTGGATTATTTTTACATAACTACTTCATTTGCATACTATTTATTATTTTGAATTGTTAAAAGTTTGAGTTTAAATTTTCCATTAGCTGTAAAGGTGCAAATTCTATCACCTTTTTCCTTTTATAAATTTTCTAGTTTTTCTTTTACATTATAATTTACATTTATCAATACTAAAACTTGTTTTAGTTAGAATTTAAAAAACTTTATTTTTAACCTACTTTTTTATCCTTTAAACCTTATGAATTACCATTAACTTTTTTATATGACAAAATTTCGCTAAAACTTATTTCACCTTTATTTTAGGCCTTTTTAAGAAAAGCCTAAAAAACCTTTTCTTTTTTAAATTAGAGGAATTTTGAAAATTTTCCCATTCTTTGAAAGCTCGTATCTTACGTAACTTTATGATTTTTTAATATCTAACCTTGCAGTAAATACACCCGCCGTTAGCGTAATGCATTTCCCGAAGATTTTTATTTTTTATTCAAATCTTGGATTTTGGCTTCCCGTAGGAATCTTTTAAGTAATTTTTATAAGTTCCCAATCCTTTTCAGACAGGCAGGGTCCAAAAGTTTAATTCTACCCGATAACAGACCGCCCGCGTATACATGCTGATCTCGTGACCTACATTTGGCTTTAACTCCCGGCAAGTCCATATTATTCAAACTTACAAAATTAATTGCAAATTTAAACTCAAGACCTACAACGAGTTTTGTCCGTTGTAATATATATATATATATATATATAGAGAGAGAGAGAGTAAGTGATGCAAAAATTCCGCAACAATTTTAAACCTGTTGCAAGAATTAAAACCTAATTTTCATGGGTAGGAGTTGCAAGTCAAAAAAATATAAATAGTAACCCTGATTATGTGATACCTCATTTAAAGCCCTCGTTGAGACAAGAAAATTGGTGTAAAGTAACTCCCCCCCCCCCCTGTGATACTACAATCCAAAATGATGGAGCAAGGAACTTCAGATTTTTCCATTGTTCTATGTATTGTATTCTACATACAATTAGATGTGTATTAATTACAATATACAAAAACATTGCAACATTTTTATAATCAAGATTAATTTAGAGAAATTAACTCCCAAGAATGTTTGTCAAATTTATGGAAATTGTTCCTACTCAATACTTAAATCCTATTTAAAACTAATTATGATTTAAAATCATAAAACATCATAAAAATAAATAAAATATAGATTAAATTTAATTAAAATTAAAATACTTATTCTAATAAATAGGGTTTAAAACTTATTAATTTAAAAAAAATTGTGTTTTAAATTTATTGATACCCTTAATAGGTGCAGAATTTATAACTTCCTTAAAGTTTTTAGTTAATACGTGTAATAGGTTTAAAATTAAAAAGTAATTGCGGAACTTTTGCATCACTCTGTACAGTTGTTTGTACAGTTTTTGAGGTTCGACCATTGGTATGTTGGCTTCGAGTAATATTTAAAACTGATGGAATAAATACGTTCTATCTGACGATTTTGTATTGTCACGCCGATTTGAGACCGAGTATCTCGGTAACTATTACAGCTACATCAAACATGTATAGGATTTTTTGGGGAATTTATGATCTTTATTTTAATATGTTTTGGAAACTGGCTAGTTTTTTTAGATATAAAAAACAAAATATGGACCTAAAAACCAAGATGGCGGTGAAAACTCCTCCCATGCCACTGAGCAATTTTATTATACTCCACAGTAGCACAAAATAAACATATAGTAGACCAATTTCCAATACTATTTCTAAAAATAAAATCACAGAACACAAGAAATTCTCACAAAAAATAAGTTTAATGGTCAAACTCGTGTCAAACTAGTGTTGGCCGTATCTCGTCTCGTTCTCAGTGAGACTACACTTTACCGTAGCACGGCCGTGTGTTGGAGAATGACTAATTGAATAATTACTTACCTATAACTTGTAACTTGGAAGAGATAGTTTACCAAATCTGCGCCTTATAGTCCATGTTTCTCGTTGGTTTGATCATAAATAACGGAAACTTTCGAATTTCATCGATATGTGTTTCGGGGTCCATACCGTGCCCGCACCGCCAACTTGAAAAAGTAAACAATACTTAACTGACACGGCGCGACCCCAGTGCGGTGATGTTAGGACTATTCCATACGTGTCCATTAGATTATTCCCCCGACTTGTGTTTGGCCAACACTAGGCCGTGGTGCGGTGCGCGCATGGTGCGGTCATGTGAGTCCCGTCCTAAAGTCGTCATCTTCAGTGAAAATTGAGCTAACTGTTATAACTTTATTATAACTGTTATAACAAGTTATATTTTAGCTGTCAGCTGAAATATCACTGAAGATGTCAACTTTATCGTTGAAACGCGTTTGACCACTAATCGTATTTTTGTGAAAATTGTGTTTTGTGTTTTTATTTTTAGAAACAATATTTCTCACGAATCAAGCTCAAATATATTTATAAATTTTCCAAACCACTTTTTTTCATCTTCTTGTTTTAGGCATTTGTGCTTGGACCAATACAATGCTAAAATTGTTTACCTTTATAAAAATCTTAACAACTCTTAGGGACTATTCAATGAATATTCTAGATCCCTACCAAAGCTTTTATTTCATTTAGAAAATTTCTAAATCTTGTAGGTTTATTATAGGAATTCCTGCTGATACTTGAGACTCAACATTTCGGCCATCAGCTTCCATGAGAACCCTGGAGAATCCTTTCTCTCCCCACTCGGTGCCCCAGGTGTTTGCTATCAACCAGTAAGGGATGTCTTCTTCTTCGCCCCATCCGATCACCTTTACAGCTGCGTATCCTAGATTTTCACCGGTAACATGACTGTAGATACCTGTGCAATGTAAAGTAGTTAGTAGTTAAATAACAACAAAATATAGTTTGGTGTAAATTGTATAACATGGTGAAATAATTTGGATGTTTAGAAAGGGTTAGATAGCGTCACCAGCATGGGGGATAATTCAGGAGGTTAGGAAGAGTAAGGTAGTGACGGAAACTTCTATCACATCTATGTTTAGCCATTTATATAACTACTACAGGGCTCCGCACTGCAGGGCCAACCCCAGTGGTGACTCGCTTCGAAGCAAATGCAAACAGGTTATTTTATGTAAATAGGTTAGGTTATAAATGTAATTAGGATGTAACAAAGTGATTTCTTATTTTTAAATTCCTTAATTAATTAAGGGTTTATTCTCTAGCTTTTTTTTATAGGTTTTGTTGCTATATTTTCACCCCTTGGCAGCACACAAAAAAATGTGAATCTATGATATTCCTTCTATGTATGTTGTAAGAAATAAATGTAAAAATTTTCAGCTCACTAACTTTAAGGAAAATATCATTTGTTTTGTTTTAGGGGTTGTTATCTCATTTTCACCCCTTAGAAGCACTTGAAAAAATGCAAACCTAGTTTACTTTTTTATGTACCTTGTAGGAAATAAATGTACAAAATTTCAGCTCTCTGGCTTTAAGGAAAGTATAACAATTAATATGTATTGTTTTAGGGGTTGTTTCATCCCTTAAATCACAGCCTATGTTACTCAGGGATAGGATAGTGTAGCTTTTTAATAGTAAAACTATATTTTTAATCGGTTCAGTAGTTCCAGAGATTACCCCCTACATACAAACAAAAAATTTTTACCTATTTATAATATTATAGTATAGACAACGCATGAGGCTATTTTTTCATATACAAAAGAACAAGAAAATATTATATTTTAAAATATATACAGAGTGTTCATAAAGTCCCTTCAATATTTTAATATTTTGTTACTTTAAGTAAGTTAACAAAACTTTGTATGTATATTTTGTTGCATAAGAGGATGTTTTTACTTACCTGAACCTCTATGATTTTTGAGTACTTATGGGGGGGGGGGGAAATATTGTTAACAATTTCAAATGTAAAAAAGGTAGGCGATGTAAAACACCATTGTAAAACTTATTAAAAGAGAAACATAATGGAGCAAACTAGAGCTTAGTACCTTGCTTCGTTTCAAAGTAACATCAACGCAGGTTGTTAATTTGTTAATATTATGAATAAGTAGGTTGTTGAGGGTTACACAAATTATTTCGTCAATGTTCTTATAGCTAAAATGCCGAAGACATTTTTTGTAGGGAATTTATGCTCTTTATTTTAATATGTTTTGGAAACCTACTAGTTTTTTCTAGATACTGTATTTATAAAAAACAAAGTAGGAACCTAAAACCTAATGTGGCGGTGAAAACTCCTCCCTCACCACAGAGTACTTTTACTATACTCGACAGGAGCACCCTGTTAACATATAGCAGACCTATTTTCAATGCTATTTCTAAAAATAGTAGGCTACTACCGAGCAGTTTATTTACATTTTAAAGAAAAGATGTAGCAAACAAAACATACACCTTTCGAAACTCTAAATGATTCATGATGCAATAAAACTTGAATATAAACAACAAAGTACACCTAAGGGAATTACTTGCCTGCTTGACACGCGAACTCATATTCCTTCCTCCACAAACATATTTTATAATTTACTGTTATTGAATGTATAGGAATATCTTAACTTCAAAGATAAGATGGTAAATTATATTAAATGTCTAAATAAAATTAATATGTTTACAAAATAACAACAAAATTGTATACCTTAAAGCAGCGGTTCCCAAACTGGGGGTCGCGGGTCGTTCGGAAAGGGGTCGCGAGATGTATACAAATAATGTTGAACTATGTACTTAAACTTAGACGGCCATCGGGAATTTTAAATTAAATAACTTTGTACATTTACAAAATATCAATATATTTTACATATTTTGTCAAAACAAAACAGAATCATTTAATAATTTTGATTGAATTGTTAATACATTTCTAAGTAAAAAAGACTTTTTTAGTGAGAAACATGGGCCTGTTTTCTGTCATAAAGTTTCTTAAAATTTGGCTTAGTTTTAGATACACATACAATAAGGTCATCTTCTACGTCCAGTCGATTTCTTCCCTTGGTTTTAAGATGTTGCAAAGGGCATGATGATTCTCAGAGCCACTGATGTTAAGCTTGGATACTCAGCTCTTCTTTGTAGCCAGAACTTGTCAACATCTTGGGTGCTGAAGGACAGTTGCAAAGTCTTGTCACAGGATAGCTCGATGAGTTTGTCATAAATCAGTTGGTTTAAGTCAGCCTCGTTCACAGCCTGCTCGTTGAAGGGGTTAAGCACCCAGTTCCAACCGGTGTGTTGATCCTTGGGAATGTAGCTAAGGATCTGCTCTTGTAGACCTTGCAAGTGAGTAGTAACCAGTTTGGACAGGTGATCAATGTCAGGATAGTATTCATCGCTTCGATCAAGGGATGTGATAAGCTCATTTGTCAGTTCAAAGTTTTCAAATATATTCTTCTTTACCCTGGTTGACCAAGTGGCTAATTTCCTTAAAAACGAATTGACTTTGTCTTGTTCAAAAAGTATGGTTTTGTCTCTGCCCTGCAAGGAAACGTTGAGATCGTTCAGATGATAAAATATGATCCCTAAATAAGCAAGTTTTAACAGCCCTTCATTGTCACTCAAAAAACCGGCGAGGTCTTTGTTTGCAACTTGAAAAAATATCTTAAGCTCAGAGCGCAAAGCGAACACTCGAGAAAACATCTTCCCTCGTGACAGCCACCTTGCCTCTGTGTGAAGCAAAAGGCATTTGTACTGTACCTCCATTCCTTCGCATAACTTTGATAACAGTCTACACTGTAATGGCCGGCTTTTTACAAAATTAATCAACTTTACAAAATCAACAGTTTCGTTCAACACTGTTTTTACTCAGTGGGCATAATGCCTGGCGATACAGAAAACAATGAACCCAAGTGGCATTAGACTTGACATTTTTCATCCGTCTCACGAAACCGCTGTCTTTCCCAGTCATTGCTTTGGCACCACCACTGCAGATTGAAATACACTTTTAAAAGTCAATTTGAAACGAATCGGTTGCAGACATGAACATTTTATACATTTCCTCACCTGTTGCGTGGTCAGGCAAAGATTTGCAAAATAGAATGTCTTCTTCCACACTACCGTCACCCTCAAAGCAAACAAAGCACATAAACTGTGCCAAACTCGACACGTCCGTAGATTAGTCAACTTGAATAGAAAATTACTCACTTTTCTGCAACTTTGTTTTCAGCTGATCTTTTATGTCTTGAGCCATCTCGGTAATGCGTCTCCCCACCGAGTTGTTCGACAGAGGGATAGTGGAAAGCTTCTTAGCTGCATCTGGGCTGATCATAGTTGAAACCATATCCTGAGCAGCAGGTAGAATGAGCTCTTCAGCAATCGTGTGTGGTTTACCTTTCTTTGCTATTCGTAAAGCCACTTGATACGATGCTAGCAAAGCACTTTTGCTCATATTATTTCCACTTAACTGAACTACTGAATTTTTCTGGTAATCTAAAACAATTAACTTACATTCAAAAAAATCTGCTGGCTTATCTTTAAAACTTTGATGTTTACTTTCTAAATGGCGTATCATCTTGGAAGGTTTCATAATCTCGGCCGATAACAACTCGCTGCAAATAAAACACTGTGGCCGATTTCCGAGCACCGTAAATTCATACTTAATATAACTTTCACTGTACTTTCTCACCTTTACCCTCTTCTGTTCATGATCATCATGAGAAGTCGAAGGCCCTGCACGCTTAACAAACTTATCCATAGTTAGAACAAAATCAAACAATACGGGAGCGAACAAAACACAAGTCACGTACGTGCTCGAGCCGCTGCTCAACTCGAACTGGACTGGATGCTCCCCACCCCTCCGCCCTCCCACTACCTCTGCCCCTCCTCCTTTGTCCCCCCATCACAGACACCTGCTCTCTCTTAGCCCCTCGCTGCTCACAACGATGCACGTTATTTTTAGGGGGGTCAAGCTAAAACGTTTGGGCTAAAATGGGTCGCGGAAAGAAAAAGTTTGGGAACCGCTGCCTAAAAGAATCTAGCATGACTGAGGCCTACATACAAAAACCAAAAATAAAAAAAAAAATTTAAATCATGAAATCAAACGTTAGTGCTAACGCCACTGATAAACAACATACATGCCTGTTAAGAGATGTTTTAGTAAATAATTTACTGTCACAATAACATTAAAAATATTTCATCATTTTAGCTATGTATTTTAAAACCAACCTCTAGGATTACAACCATTTTTGTAAGTGTCCAACTATGTTATTATTATTTTTAACTGATCGAAATTGTCAGCGAGTAAACATACAAATGTATAGCTTTCATCTCGTCATTGTATTTCATCTTGTAACTTTTATACACTTTAATAATAATAGACTTCTTTCCCCATGGCGTCATTTTCATTGTCAAAAGAAGTTTGCCCGGTTTGCATTGTCAGTGTGGGCAATTCGATGAGTTTGCAATGTGATGGCTTGTGTGACCGATGGTTTCACAAAAACTGTTTAAAAATCTCTTCCACTGAATATGCAGCTTATGCAGATGATGAAAAGAATAAATGGTACTGCGGTCGTGATGATTGTGTTACACCCGAGAATACACCCCTTGGTGCACTGGAAGCCAAACTTGACCTGATTCTTAGTAAATTTTGCGCACTGGCCACTAAGGATGAAATTTCGAAGGTGACCAATAGCATTGAGACTCTTACGAACGAAGTTATGGTTGTCTCTAGTAAACTCCAAGAGCTTGAGCCCAGACTAACTGCAGTGGAAGTGACGGTCGCTTCAGTTGTGGCTGAAGTAAATCAAATGAAGAGGAAGTCACAGGGATGCTGTATCTACTGAGCACGTCAGTTTTGAATTTAATGATATGTCAAAACGTGCCAGAAATCTAATTCTACATGGTGTTCCTAAAAGCTCCCATATAAAACCACAAAAAAGAAAAGAAGACGACTTGGCTAAACTTACTTCTATTCTTGAAGCAATTCATTTTCAGAATGGGTGCATCACCTTTTTTAGATTGAGAAAAGGCCAGAATAATAGACCACGGCCACTTAAAATTGTCTTCAAATCTCCAGTTGATGCAGAAGCTGTCTCCAAGTTGTTTTCCATAGACTCTGTCAAGGAGGCTAATCCTGAGTTAGGTGATGTCAGTGTGTCCAGAGACCGCACAGTAAGAGAGCGAGATTACTTAACTGCCCTTCGTGAGACGTTGGCAGAAAGGTCGGGAAAAGGTGAAGAGAACCTTACCATCAAATATATTAATGCAATCCCACAAATTGTTTCAAAGCCTCATAAAAACTAGACAGGCCTGACGGTAATCCTAATTTGTAAATTTATTACCAGAATGTTAATGGCCTTTGTAGTAAATTGCGAGATTTACAGCTTACTTTCTCCACGTGTGTACATGACATTGTCGCTTTCACTGAGACTAATCTCACTCCTGATATTGATACCTCAGAGTCCAGTTCCAAGGGGAGTGGTGGTGTTGTCCTAGCGGCCATAAGAAATGGTCTCGCTTCATACTGAATTACGACATCCTTCATTAACATTGAGTGTGTCACCGTCTACTGTATTATTAAGCCGGGGTATAAAGCTCTAATGTGTGTTGTCTACCTCCCGCCAAGTTCCTCCGTTGTTTCCTATGAGAACATTTGTTCTGCAGTTAAGGAGGCCGCAGCATCTGATTCCTTCTCAAAAATACTCATTGTTGAAGACTTCAACTTACCCAATATAGCCCAGGTGCTAGCACTCTTCCGTTGAATGACTTATCAAGTAGTTTTTGCCTCTCCCAGGTAAATGATGTTAGAAATAGCAGGGGTGTTATTTTGGACTTAGTATTTTCCTCTGCTTCTAGTACCAGAGTCCTTCAGGCCAATCCATATATTGCAGAAGATCGTCATCATCCTGCTCTGGATATCATCCTTCCAACACGTGCTGGATGGGATACCCAAGTGAAGTTTATTCCTAATCTCAAGAAATGCAACACAGTGGGCGTTCATCAGCAACTGGAATCAATGAATCTGCATGGATATGAGGAGCCTATGTCCGTTAGTGAGAAATTTTCTATATTCGTCGATAAACTTAGGACATCTGTTCTTAATAATTCTCCCTTGAAAAAATTAGGTTCTTTTTATCCATCCTGGCTTAGTCTCTCAACTCCGCTTGCCTTCCTTGGAGCTGAGCAGGAATTTTCAGGATGTAGTTTTCCTTGTGAAACTAGTCAAGGGAATGGTTGACTGCTCCTCGAAACTGTTAACTTTCGCATACCAGCTGCAAGGACTCGGTCAAGTGAATTAATTACCAGACTTCATTTACTGTCCTGGTAAATGTACAGTCTGGTACCACAGTCATGGTACAACATATCAACTAAATAGTCCCATGGTTAGAATCCAGCGTAGAGCCAACCTTACTCCTATTGAACTTTGACATCTTTAATTTAAGCGTTGAGGCCATTAAAAGTATACTTCTGGATGTAAACCTCGACCTCTGATATCATTATTTAAGTGTTGGAACTATTTAAATTGATTCATTTGTTTTGAGTCTCACATAGGCCTATTGTTTTTTTTTTTTTTTATTATTTTTCTGTTTTTATTTGATTTAGTGTTTACTATGTAGTTTTTCTTGTTTGATTGTTATATTATTATTATTATCCTATTCATTGTTTTCTGTGCATTGTACATTTTGATAGAATGTTATTTTTGTTAAATATTTATTACTTGTCATTACGTAGTTAATATTAAGTGGTCTGCTTTCTAAAGCACCAAGAACTATTTATATTAATATTTTGCAACAATCATGATGTACATTATTGTATAGTTAGTATTATTTATAAAAAGAAAAAATATTTTCCGTCAGTAAATAAATGAATGGATTACTTTGGATTTGTGTAAGCGCATTAATAAGAAGAATATTCTGCCAAAAAAAATTACAAACAGCCGAAAACGAAAAATTTTAAAAATACTTTATTTCTTACAAAAATAGATTATTTACCTACATTAGACAAGTAAAAAGTTTGTATTATAAGAAAACCTTAAAAGAGACTAAGGGTAATATAGGGGTCCAATGGAGAGTTGTTAATGAAATTCTGGGACGCGATAATATCAAAAGTACAATAAGTGTAATAAAAACGCATCCAGACGAGTATATTACTAATTCGGAGGATATTGCACCCTTTTTAACAATTATTTTATAAATGTTGCATTGAATATAAAAAGTATAATTACCTACAGAGATTATTTGGATGGTGGACAAAATATTTTTTCATTTCCAAAATATTGTAAATCATTATTTATTAATCCTATTACAGAAATTGAAGTTATTAATACAATTAATAAACTACATAGTAAAAAGTCTGCAGGTATGGATGGAATTAGTATCAGGATGTTAAAAAGAGTAAGCTTGGTTGATGGTGATATCTTAGCCGAACTGTTCAGTTTTAGTGTTGAAAAGGGGGAGATTCCTCATCTGTTAAAAAGGGCAGTTGTTATTCCAATCTTTAAGAAAGATGATAAAAAAGACCGAAATAATTATAGACCTATTGCTCTTCTTTCGGTTTTTTTAAGTATTTGAAAGGGCAATCAAAGTAAGACTAATTTCCTATTTGAACCACATTCACTATTTTAGTGACAACGAGTTTGGTTTCAGAAAAAATCTCCGTACAGAAGACAGCTTGAATAAATTAATGACAAATATTTTAACTCTTTAAATAATGGGGAAAAACAGTAGGGCTTTTTATTGATATCACGAAGACTTTTGACACAGTCGACCACGAAGTGTTGTTGAAAAGGCTGAGGGAGTTAGGTGTAAGGGGAGTGGTTCATATGTGGTTTACTAGTTATCTACTAAATCGTACACAATGTCTAAGCATTGGTGGGTTTTTTAGTGGGGAATTAACAGTCCAAAGTGGTGTTCCACAAGGTTCTGTCATTTTAGCATTATTATTTCTAATTTATATCAATGAGCTATGTACAGGCCAATTCAAGGAAGAGTTAACTGCCTTTGCAGATGATACTGCATGTGTATACAATGATAGGTACTTGGAAACTGTTAGAAGGTATCTTGATCAAGATCTACTTTCTATCCACAGGTGGTTTACACAACACTATATGGTGCTCAGTAATAAAACAAAATATATAATTTTTGACCTGAAAAAAGACTGTAACTTTGACCATAGAGTTCAGCATCATTTGTTGTCATGTAAAAGAGAAAATAGATGTAATTGTGAGACATTACAGCCCCAAGGTAAAAGTTTTAAAATACCTTGGGGTTACTTTGGATTGTAGAGTCTGTTGGAAGTACCTGTTCAAGAAATTAAACAGCAAACTATTGACAATATTAAAATACATGTATTACCTAAAATCAGTTTGTGATTATGAATTATTAAAGTATATATTGAGCTTGACTGTGAGAAAATAAATTGATAAAATACAATTTTAACACAAAATTTCACAAATAATACGTTTATTAACTCAAACGCGTTTCAACGACAAAGTTACAATATTCAGTGATGCACAAGCTACAATCATCAAACTATAACTTATAAATAGAACAAACTATAACTTGAAGATGGTGAATTTGTTGATAAAACTTGCTTTAGTCAGTAAACTTATTATTTGTGATAGTCTGTGTTAAGTTTTATTTTATCAAACTTGTGTATAACAAACTTCTAGTATTGGCTAAGTCTAAAATTGTGTTGCTATATTTGATTCAAGTTTGCTGTTTTATCTTTTATATGGCTGAGAGTGAACTTCCGTGTTTTGATTATTTTCAACCCTTAAAATCAATATTTTGCTAAATACCTTCTTAATGCACTTTTATATAGAGGTATGAAGGTGCCCTGAAAATTTATCTAGCTATCATAGTTTTGGCTGTACGATGATTATGAATGAATCAGTCAGGCAGTGAGGGCTCTTCTTTTATACATACAGATTTAAAATATCTTGTTTACCGAATTTTACTTTTATTTATAATATTATACCCAGTGATATTTTATAGAAAGCAATTAAAGTTTAATTTGTGATTAAAGTAAGCTATTATTTGGAAACCCCAAAAGTCTACTTCCGCAATAAATTAAAAAGCCTTCATGAAACTGTCACAAACATAATGAACTAAGTTTAAGTATACACACAGATTTTAAATTACACTGTTAAGTTATTACCTGACTTATAGCATTGGTAATCTTCGAAGACCTTTATCTCTGCAGTGACTGGTCCTCGGAAGAAGATTTCACGTTTGATAGCGTCCACTGAAGTATTGATAAGGGAATATACTCTGGAAGCTGAGGCAAACAGTTTTATGATGAAAGGTTGATAAGGTGACAAAACCTATTATTATCACTATTTTACTATTAGTATTTTACCACAGTTAGCTGGTAAAAATACTTCCACATGAACGTGGGTAGTAACAGACCATAAGTTCTACACTCATAACGACTGACCTTATGAATCAGTTTAGAGACTTCTTTAAACTGAGGCCACATGATTTCACAAATAAACAATGTAAGTAACCTTCTTTTCAATTAACAGCGAACCAAAAGTATATAACGTATCGGTCTTTTAATTTAACTACGTGAACTTTAGATTGTGGATAACAATCGCTTCTAGACAATTCTATCACACCAAACTGTCACTGGACCCAAAGCAAGTATTAATTCAATAACAATGACATAACTAATTATAAATATATATTTATAATAACTCAATAATAATTAAATTAATTAATTAAAAATGTACAATATATTTATATTAAATCAATAACAATTACCTTATTTAATAATATTATAATATACTTTTATATTTATACTTACTCAATAACAATTACATTAATTAAAAATATACAATATATTCTATATTAAGTAATAACAATTAACTTAATAATATAGTATAATATATATTCACATTAACTCAGTAACAATTACCTTAATAATTAATATAATATATATATTTATATTAACTCAATATCAATTACATTAATTATAATATATATTTATATTAAGTCAAAATGGCTAATTAATATTGGTGATCTACATTTCAGCAAGCAATCAACCACCATTAACGAAGGGTAGCCAACCATAATTGTACCATTTTCATCGGTTAGTCACAAATACCGGGAGCGGTGGAAAAACGGAGTTTCTGTTACAACACGGGATGCACAAGTGTTAAGTTTGAAGTTTGAGCGATCAGCTGGTCGCTGAATCGCTTAGTCTGGGTCGCCTGAATGGTTCCGAACGATGTATCAACCCGTGAATGTTGCAGATCGCGTATAAAGTCTGCATACACGCAACTCGGGTCGTTACGAGTAATATTTTGGGAATGCAGTCGTTTTAAAGAAATTTAAAAATATAAACATACGTCGTTTTAAAAGTAAACATTACTCAAATTTATTTATTTACTTGGTCCTGTTTCAAATTAGAGGCTCAACATTTTAAAACGTTCAAAAAAAATTTTATTTTTATTTACTATTACTGAGCGGTTTCTTTCTCAGAACTCAAAATTTTATCAAACATTTCCAATCATAGACCCCTCAGAAAAAATCGTAGCTGGGCAACACTCAAACTTAGATAGTTTTGAATTTAGGCAAAATATAAAAAATTCCACGCCTTTAAAAATTTTAAATTCCAATGTAGGAAAAATGGAATATTTCGACTCCCAAAACTAAAATTCTGTTGCACTTATTTGCTAATTTTCCACCTGTTTCACAATGGCGTTTTAGTAATACTGTAAAATGAAAACACGTGAAGGAAATAAGTAAATTGACAAACTGGTTTTGATAATAAAAAGAAAATCTAATGTATTTTCCGGATTTCATTAAAAATACAAGTGTAAAAATTAACAATAATTTCATAATGGCGATTGACTTTCAGTTTTTAAGGTTTTCTGACATGAAATTCCACTAGTTTAGTGTTTTTTTATTTCAGGTAACCCCTGTTTTAAATACAGTAAATGGGTGAACCTGGAAGTAGTCTTGGCAACATAAAAAAAACCGGTTGCCACAAACTCAAGTCTTGCGGGGAATAATAAACAATGAATTGTCATTCATACTCGAGTTTTAACGACAACTTAGAAATCATGCATGTATGCAATAAAAGGCCGAATTATGAACGCCATTGAAATCTTTAAATCTTCGAAACGCGATTTCAAAATGCTATTAAATTACCAACTCTCCTTCAAGACAATTACCATGTTCGACAAGTTAATCAGGATACAAAACCAATCGGCGTCTAATAATAATGATAAGATGTAGAAGGACACAGAACCGACCTTAGTGTCGACTCCCCATTCGGACTTGCACGTCTCGGAGTATAAGGCCGGTCCTCCACTCTAAACGATACCAAGCGACCAAGCGACTACGCGTACTCGTCCGTATAGAAGCGACCACGGATACTAGAATACACCCGTGGAAGCGACTAATCCAATTGGGTTAGAGTACATAGGGAGCCTCCACTCCACGCGATTCGAGAGATGAACTTCACACGATGCCAAGCGAGATTCGGATGGGATCTGTCTCCTGTTTACGCGCTACTTAGCTCCTTTTATATATATATCAATGTTGATATTAACTAGAAAAAAGTAGTTTTTATAATACAACCAATATAATTTTACACAAACTGAGTGAATTTACATGTACTAATATTGAAAAGATTTTTTTTAAATAATAATTTCAACATATTTTAAAAATATTATAGGCCTAATGTTTGCTTGTTGCTACCCGTTTTGCTGTAACATTTAGGTTATTTGATTTAATTTTACTAACCAAATCTTCACATTGGGAACACATGTCCCAATAAATATAAACTATTATAGGCCCTACAAATAGATTATATTACGTATAACAAACATATTATCATATACTGTATATGTAATAAATTATTATGTAAATATATTATAAATATATATTTCTTACATTCCCTTAAGAAACAAAATTAAAATTAAATTTCAGTTTTACTGTCATTTACCTCAAAGTCACAATTAGGTGTTCTGCAGGTGTGATTGTCTCTCTGAAATTGGACACTTTGGTGATTGACGATTCGATGGCACTCAGGAAGTAGGCAAATGTTTCTGGGTTCATTCTGTAATAATCCCGAAACTTAGCCGGTTGGCTCTTCAATTCTTCATGGAGGTGGTGAAACTCGCCCAAACATGGTCTTCTTGATATACTTGCGTCTTTTCAAATTGAATCGACGCACGTTTAAAACGGTGTTTTAAATTAAATATAATTCGTCAAACACATCCATCATATATTTAACTGCACTGACAGACTAGACCTATGCACCTCCAATGGAGGACCCCAGTCGCCTCTCATCGCCTAAACGCTCGGTCACTCGGTATCGCTCCCAGTGAAAGAAAGGCTAATGCGTGGTTCTTTCACGCGATTTAAATTAATAGCGACCTCCGTGTAGCATGAAATGTGTTTTGTGTGTGTACGTTTATCTATATATAATTATGTATTTTTAAATTTTTTGATGATGGGTGAATAACCCGAAACTGTAGTAGAAACAACGTAAGAATATACATCAAATAAGGATTAGTAGACATGTAGTAGCCTAATATTCTAAAATTATCTTGGATAGTCTGTATTCTACTTGACACATTTACTTACCTTTGTATAAAATAGGTTTCATGTTTTTGTCAAAGTAAGACAGTTGACAGTCGAACGTACAGACACTCGAAGAATCTGTTATATTTTCTGTATTTTCAGTACATGGCTTTATTAGGTAAGGTTGGCAACCCTGATAAAGAGAAAATACAAAAATTAAATTTACTCTTTGAGTGATTCAAAAATAAATTTCATATTTTTTTTTAATCTTATCAAATAACTTAGGTATTTTGCAACCATAGTAACCAACATTGTTCGGCGGTTGCTTCGAAGTAGGCCTATAGCCATTCCAGAAAGCGTCAGCAATGTTGATATGTCACTTCAGTCAATATTTTTTAGATTGGTAGTACTACTTGTCGTAAACAACAAATTAAATTATTTTTCATTTGATTAATTCAGTACGTTATTCAAATTAAAAAAAAAATTGGGTGTGCGTCGGACCACACGGTGGAAGTTATACTTCTTTGGCCATTCTCATACACCCACTCACGCACACAAACAGACAGGATATATAAATGAAATATAAGACATTTTTCAATATTATTCAATATATTTATCTTCAATATATTATACGTGACTTCATTATTATATTATACACCTATATTATCATTATCAGTAATTATATATTGTGGATTCGGTGACCCTACTGTCGATTAATCGGTAGTTCTTAAAAATTTGTTCTTACTTTTCAGCGTGACGCGGTTTCTCGACCAACATCCCATCCCAAAGTGTTTAACGGGCGCAAAGAAGTATAACTTCCGATAGTTCTTAAAAATTTGTTCTTAATTTTCAGCGTGACGCGGTTTTTCGACCAACATCCCATCCCAAAGTGTCTAACGGGCGCAAAGAAGTATAACTTCAAAAAAATGTTTGAGGTTATGTTTACAATTTATAAGCTAGGTTTGCATTATTATAAGGGAATGGATGTAAAAGGCCTCTACAGAATTTGCTATTTATAATATACTAGATGCTATAACTTGATCGTTGGATAAGAACATGCATGTAACATTTCTAATGTGTGACCTCTCAAAGGCATTTGATGTAACAACCATACAGTTCTCTTTCATAAGCTTGATAATTATAGTATTCGCGGAAATGCAAATGATTGGTTGCAGTCCTACTTAGCTTAGAAAACAAAGAATAGTTTGACTCTTACTGATTGCACTGCTCTTCTTGGAAAATAAATTATCAAGGTGTGCCCCAGGGATCAATATTGGGTACTTTACTGCTTTTGGTCCTACATAAATGAACTGATTTATAATTTTTGGGAGCAAAAACTGTTCTGTTAGCTGATGACACCACATTAACGGTTTTGTGGGAAGAATAGTATTATCCTAGAAAATTCGGTTACTTCATCATTGATTATGGCAGAAAATTATTTTTGGCAAATGGTCTAAAGCTGAATAAAAAAAACTAGGTTATTTCAATTCAGTTGTATACAAACAAAACGTCTATTAATAATTTAAACCCAAGTAAATTTTATGACTCATCCAAATTGATGAAAACATAAACTGGAAATCACGTATTACCTTTATTTCAAATAAACTTAATTTTGCAACTTTCGCACTACGTAAAATTTCTCACGTATTTCCAGTCTGGAAACAAATAAAACAGTATATTTTGCGTATGTGTACTCTCACCTCATATATAATATGGTGTTGCTCCTTAGGGAAACTTGGTAAGTCTGTAAACATTTTTTCTATTAATAAAAGAATTATAAGAATAATTTGTAATTTAAAAAGCAGGCAATCTTGTAGAAATTAATTTACACTACTAAAATTTTAAACTCTTCCCTGAATATACATCCTGAATGTCCTGCTCTTTTTTAAACTCATATGGATGTACAGCAGTACAAAAATGGATTTTCCATGAAACGTCAAATGCTGCAATACCCAGTACATAGATTAAAGTTGTTCGAGGACGGGGTGCGCAATACTGGTCTCAAGTTGTATAACTGGTTGCCAGACATATAAAGGAAGTGCCTTGCATTAAAAACTATTAAATGCAAGCTTAAAACTTACCTTGTACAGCGGACATATTACCAGTTTATGACTACCTAGGTTTTAAATAGTATATATATAGTTGTTTACCTTTTATTTATATTGGTTACTTGTATTACATGTGTATTAAAGTTTATTGTATAAAATATTCTATTCATTTGCACTATGTATGTTGTATATTATGTGACAACTCAAATTTTTTATTTCAGCAATGAAATTTGTACACTAAACGAGGCCAATAAAACTTAACTAAACTAACATATTATTTACATTTAATTTATGTATTTAATATTTAATATACGGGTATCAATATTTGGTTTGGCGACAACCAAATGTTATAAAATTATAACAGCTGATAAGTTCCAAAATTCAACAAAAATCTAAACTAGATTATACTTTAAGGTTATTTATAAAACTCGATCAAAATGAATGCTCAAAAACTTTAAGCAGGACCAACAAGTTCAGCTCAAAAACATTGTTGTTCGAGGAAATAAATATCTAATTGGACTTTTCAGAAATTAGTTAAGACAAAAAACACCTTCGTTCGATGGGCTTTTTCTTGAATTTGAAGGTAAATAAATACTATTCAAATTTTCTTCTTAAGATGGTATTACAACCTATTTTGGATTTTAGTCTTATCAAACATTTCATTCCAAAACTTAAATTAGTTAAGCTTATTTTTGTATTCTGTGCATTTTATCTCCTAACCTTACCCCAGTTTGTCCATACCGAGACTCAGACATGACCCCGTAGTCTTTGAAGTACATCCATGCGTTCAAAGTATGTCCTCCTTCACATCCGTTACCATCGCTGCACGAGAGTACTTGCTGAGCTGAAAGTTGAATGTTAATGTAACCACCGGAACTTATACATGATCTGTCAGATAAGGCCGAAGCTGCGCTCACTGCCTTGAACAAAATAAATCCTAATTGTATAAAACAAATGAAATTAGTTATACAGGGCGATTAAAATGTATAGTCCTCATATCTCAAGTCGTACTATTGCAAGCAGCTTGTCTTTAATTATCTACAAAGTTCTGTACTAAATATTTGGTGTTCAAAAATGTATGCAATAAACAAATTATATAACTAAAACTATAAGTAATTTTAAATGTTATACCCAACTAGCTTGGCAATTGCAGCCTTGGTACATTGGTTCCTGAAGAGAGGAACACATAGGGAAAACTCTACGGCTGTCATACGATGAAGGCAACATACAGTCATGACATTCTTCAGTAGGTACTTCCATTTCCATGTTATTTCCTTCCAGCCATCGGTAGCCGATTTTAGTATAAGGAATCACCTGGAGATCGGGTACAGCCTGGAAGTTTCGTAAAGTTTTTGTGCCCATTAATTCACATTAAATAAAAAACACAAAATAAGTTCTATAAGTTTAGTATTCAGAGTGTAGTATTACCTTCCATTTATTTGTTCGATTTAAGTTTATTAATAAAGATATTCTGTCGCATCCAAGTCCCTCCTCATTGGGTGGAATGACCTTGGTAAAATTAAGAAAGGCAGTTTTGTTTCTGTTGGGAACTTCTAAAGTGTGAGGTTGAACCACTGAATCTACTGGCATAGTTATGTATTTATTCTTTATAAACCGTTGATTAAAGGTGAAAGACATAATGTTCACAAGTTTTTCAATTAATATAAACTGTTTATTGTTTGGAACGCTTTCATTGGAAGATGTTGGAACGTTCTTTGATTTGTTATTGTTGGACGCAAATAGTATACTGTATAAAAATAAGTCGAAATCACTGGAAAGTGGTTGTCCAACATTTAA
>JAGFPH010001267.1:22390-42671 GCA_018207615.1 Philaenus spumarius
CTGGTCTTGGCTGCTAGTAAATGGTTTACTGTCTCCAAATATATCATTGGAAAGTGATTGTTCGATATTTGACTGGTTTTGGCTGTCAGTAAATGGTTTATTGTCTAAAAATATATCACTGGAAAGTAGTTGTTCAACATTTGACTGATCTTCACTAGTAGTAATTTGTTTACTGTCTCCAAACATATCACTGGAAAGGGGTTGTTCAACATTTGACTGGTCTTGGCTAGAAGTAAATGATTTACTGTCTTCAAATATATCACTAGAAAAATGTTGTTCAAAATTTGACTTGTTTCTGCTGAAATTAAATGATTTACTGTCTACAAATATATCACTTGAAAAGTTTTTAATATTTGAGCGATCTTGGCTGCGAGTAAAAGGTTTACTGCCTTGAAATATATCACTGGAAAGTAGGTTTTCAACATTTGACTGGTCATTGCTGAAATTAAACGATTTACTGCCTACAAATATATCACTGGAAAGTGGTTTTTTAACATTTGACATGTCTTGGATGGGAGTAAATGATTTACTGTCACCAAATATGTCACTGGAAAGTAGATTTTCAACATTTGACTGGTCATTGCTGAAATTAAACGATTTACTGTCTACAAATATATCACTGGAAAGTGGTTTTTTAAAATTTGACATGTCTTGGCTGGGAGTAAATGATTTACTGCCTCCAAATATTTTCCTGGAAAATGGTTGTTTCACATTTGACAGTTCTTGGCTCGGAGTAAATGATTTACTGTCACCAAATATATCACTGGGAAGGGATTGTTTAATATTTGACTGGTCGTGGCCGGAATTAAATGGTTGGCCGTCTTCAAATATAATGTTAGCAAGTGGTTGTTCAAAACTTGACTGGTCTTTGCTTAAATTAAAAGATTTACTGTCTTCAAATATATCACTGGTAACATGTTCAATCTTTGACTGGTTCTTGGTGGAGTTAAATGGTTTATTGTCTCCAAATATATGTCTGGAAAGTGATTGTTTAACATTTGACTGGTTTTGGATGACAGTAAATGGTTTACTTTCTAAAAATATATCACTGGAAAGTAGTTGTTCAACATTTGACTGGTTTTGGCTAGTAGTAAATTCTCCAAACATATTTGGCTGCCTGTCTCCAAACATATCACCAGATAGAGGTCGTTCAATATTTGACTGGTCTTGGCTGAAATTAAATGATTTACTTTCTACAAATATATCACTGGAAAGTAGGTGTTCAACATTTGATTGGTTTTGGCTAGTAGTAAAGTGTTTATTGTCTCCAAACATATCACCAGATAGGGGTTGTTCAACATTTGACTGGTCATGGCTGAAATTTAATGATTTATTGTCTACTAATATTTCACTCGAAAGTGGTTTTTTATCATTTGACTGGTCTTGGCTTTGAGTAAATGGTTTACTGCCTCCAAATATATCCTTGGAAAATGGTTTATTGATATTTGACAGGTCTTGGCTGGAAGTAAATGAATTACTGTCACGAAATATATCACTGGAAATTGATTGTTTAATATTTGACTGGTATTGGAAGGAAGTAAATGATTGACCATCTTCAAATATAATATCGGAAATTGGTTGTTCAAAACTTGACAAGTCTTTGCTTAAATTAAAAGACTTTCTTTCTTTAAATATATCACTGGAAAGTGCCTTTTCAAAATTTGACTGGTCATGGTTGAAATTAAATGATTTACTGTTTACAAATATATCACTGGGAAGTAGTTTATTAACATTTGCCTGGTCTTGGCTGGGTGTAAATGGTTTACTGTCTTCAAATATATCACTGTTAACATTTTGTTCAACATTTGACTGGTTCTCGGTGGAGGTAAATGGTTTACTATCTGCAAATGAATCACTAGAATGTGGACATTTGACATTTGACTGTTCCTTATTAGAAGTAAATAGATTACTGTTTAGAAGTGTATCACGGGAAATTAATTGTTTGTCATTTGACTGAATTTCGATAGAATAAATTATATTACTGGAAAATGATTGTTCCTTGTTTAGCTGATCTTTGTTGGAAGTTAATAGTTTACTGCCTTTAAATATTTTACTGGTAGGTAGTTGTTTGTTGTTTAACAGATTTTCCCTGATAGTAGATAGTTTACTGCCTGTAAATATGTCACTGGAAGATATTTGTTTGTAGTTTGACAGGGGTTTCCTGATAGTAGATGGTTCACTGCCTGTAAATATTTCACTGGAATATATTTGTTTGGTGTTTGACAGGGGTTTCCTGATATTAGATGGTTCACTGATTGTAAATATTTCACTGGAAGATACTTGTTTGGTATTTGACAGGGGTCTCCTGATAGTAGATGGTTCACTGCCTGTAAATGTTTCACTGGAAGATATTTGTTTGGTGTTTGACAGGTTTTTGCTGAGAGTAGATGGTTCACTGAATGTAAATATTTCACTGGAAGGTATTTGTTTGTAGTTTGACAGGGGTTTCCTGATAGTAGATGGTTCACTGCCTGTAAATATTTCACTGGAAGATATTTTATTGTTGTTTGACAGGGGTTTCCTGATAGTTGATGGTTCACTGCCTGTAAATATTTCACTGGAAGGTATTTGTTTGGTTTTTGACAGGGGTTCACTGATAGTAGATGGTTCACTGAATGTAAATATTTCACTGGAAGTTATTTGTTTGTTGTTTGACAGGTTTTCCCTGATAATAGGTGGTTCACTGCCTGTTAATATTTCACTGGAAGGTATTTGTTTGTTGTTTGATAGAGGTTTAATGTTAGTTAATGGTTTGCCGACTGTAAATATTTCACTGGAAGTTATTTGTTTGTTGTTTGTCAGTGGTTCCCTGATAGTTGATAGTTCACTGACTGTAAATATTTCACTGGAAGGTATTTGTTTGTTGTTTGACAGGTTTTCCCTGATAATAGACGGTTCACTGCCTGTAAATATTTCACTGGAAATTATTTGTTGTTTGTTTGGCAATGATGCACTGCCTGTAAATATTTCACTGAAAGGTATTTGTTTGTTGTTTGACAGGTTTTCCCTGATAGTAGAAGGTTCACTGCCAGTAAATATTTTACTGAAAGTTATTTGTTTGTGGTTTGACAGGGGTCCTCTGATAGTAGATGGTTTACTGCCTGTAAATATTTCACTGGAAGGTAGTTGTTTGTTGTTTGAAAGGTTTTCCTTAATAGTAGATGGTTCAATGCCTGTAAGTATTTTACTGGAAGGTATTTGCTTGTAGTTTGACAGGGGTTTCATGATAGTAGATGGTTCACTGACTGTAAATATTTCACTGGAAGGTAGTTGTTTGTTGTTTGACAGGTTTTTCCTGATAGTAGATGGTTCACTGCTTGTAAATATTTCACTGGAAGGTATTTGTTTGTTGTTTGGCAGGGTTTCCCTGATAGTAGATGATTCACTGCCTGTAAATATTTCACTTAAAGGTAGTTGTTTGTTATTTGGAAGGGTTTCCCTGATAGTAGATGATGCACTGCCTGTAAATATTTCACTGGAAGGAAGTTGTTTGTTGTTTGGCAGGCTTTTCCTCATAGTAGATGGTTCACTGCTTGTAAATTTTTCACTGAAAGGTATTAGTTTGTTATTTGACAGGGGTTCACTAATAGTAGATGGTTCACTGCCTGTAAATATTTCACTGGAATGTATTTGTTTGTTATTTGGCAATGGTGCACTGCCTGTAAATATTTCACTGGAACGTATTTGTTTGTTGTTTGACAGGTTTTCCCTGATAGTAGAAGGTTCACTGCCTGTAAATATTTCACTGGAAGGTAGTTTTTTGTGGTTTGGAAGGCTTTTCCTGATAGTAGATGGTTCACTGCCTGTAAATAATTCACTGGAAGGTAGTTGTTTGTTGTTTGACAATGGTTCACTGATAGTAGATGGTTCACTGCTTGTAAATATTTCACTGGAAGGTATTTGTTTGTTGTTTGACAGGGGTTTTCTGATAGTTGATGGTTCACTGCCTGTAAATATTTTACTAAAAGTTATTTCTTTGTAGTTTGACAGGGGTTCCCTGATAGTAGATGGTTCACTGCCTGTAAATATGTCACTGGAAGGCAGTTGTTTGTTGTTTGAAAGGTTTTCCTTAATAGTAGATGGTTCAATGCCTGTAAGTATTTTACTGGAAGGTATTTTCTTGTAGTTTGACAGGGGTTTCCTGATAGTAGACGGTTCACTGACTGTAAATATTTCACTGGAAGGTAGTTGTTTGTTGATTGGTAGGGTTTTCCTGATAGTAGATGATTCACTGCCTGTAAATATTTCTCTGGAAGGTAGTTGTTTGTTATTTGGCAGGGTTTCCCTGATAGTAGATGATGCACTGGCTGTAAATATTTCACTGGAAGGAAGTTGTTTCTTCTTTGGCAGGGTTTCCCTGATAATAGGTGATTCACTGCCTGTAAATATTTCTTTATAAAAGAACGGTTCGATATTTGACTGTTTTTTTTTGGAATTATACTGTTCTATATCAGTAAATATATCACTGGACAGTGGTTTTTTTCCATTCAACTGATCTTCACTAGAAGGAAGTTTTGTACTATCTTTAAATATGTCACTTGAAAGTTTTTGATCGTTGTTTAACTGTTCTTTATTGGAGTAAAATGGTTCACTATTTTTATATATTTTACTGGAACCTAGTTGTTCGTTATTTGAATGTTGTTTTTTTGAAGTAGATAGTCTTCTGTCTGTAAATATTTCGCTCGAAGGTGCGTTTTTTGGCATGTTTTCATTGGAACGCTCTCCGGAACGTTTTTCATTAAAAATTGGTTTACCACCCTTAGGTGTAGTACTGGAAGGTGATTTGCCGTTTGTTCGTAATTGCTTATTGTTAAAATAAATTTCAATACCAATAAGGTTTTCTTTGAACCAGGATAGAAGTGAATTTGAAATATTTGGATACCAAAAACTTTTATTATGCCCGGAAGATTTTTTTTCATTTCTTGTCTGAATGCGAAATATTTCTTTTGCTTGAAGGTTGTCTTTGTGTTGTTGTTTTTGATTGTCTGCAAACATTTCTTTCAGGTTATCTGCTACAGCATACTGCTCTGAGGCTAGAAGTGCGCATAGGCTAAATACAAACACTGACTTCATTTCCTGGAACACATTTTAATAACTCTTAACACAATTGCATTTATTTTAAACTAACATTAAATATAACGTGCTGTAATTAAGTCTAAGGGGGAGTGCTTTTTAATGTAGGTGTTAATTAACTATTTAATGGCTATGTAATCGTACTTATTACTAAAAACATTAATAAAGGAATAATTTTTATACAAAATATTAATGTTTGTTATTTATGGTGTTTAACTAAGCGGGTTTTAATACTGTGCACATTTTGGTCAGTCGTTCTATTCACTGTGAGTCACACGAAATATAATTTAAAGGGTTTGTTTGAAAATTTTATTTTGCCAAACACAACCTAATTGATCTGACCAAACACAACCTATGTTAACATAATTTGATTTGACCCAGGTAAAACTATCCTGCCTAATATGGCCTAAACAAACAAACAACTGAGTCTGACATTATCTCATCTATTTTTATACAACCTGAATTAGTTTAACGGCGCCCAAATAATATCTTCTATTGAGAAATGGTATGGCCGTTGAGGAGTACCCTCCCCTCCTTTGGCAAAAGGATGGCCGGGGGTTAGGGGAACTTTTTGACCTCCCCCGGAACAATTTTAAAATTTCGGAAGCAATTTTGTATGTTTAGGTAAAATATTAACCACTCAGCATTAAGTCTGTACCTTTACACCGTCAATGAGAACACAAAGCACACGGCTACACCGCGCCTTAGGCCGCACCAAGTAGTGCACCAGCAGCTTATGCTTGAATTGTTGTAAAAAATGATTGTGTTTTAAATCCGACATAAAATCTCAGTTTCCTAGCTCACAAATTGGGCAACAAATGAGTTTCGTACAAATCTATCAATATACTGTGAGACGGAAAGAGCTAAGAATCGTGTTTTCCATCAGTTCGCAAACGAACCCACTGATTAAAATTAATTAATTGGTTGATACATCTATGTGCATATTCTACCTAAACTAATGGCTACATTACGGTAATGCAACTACCCCATTTTACCCCTTAGATAAAATTAATAAAAACTCGAATGATTTTCCTTTTTTAAATATAACTTAAGAAAATGTTTATATATGTACAAAATGCCAACTACATAGTTTTATAGATATTAATAGAAATTAGTGTCTAGCATCAAACAAAGAAAATCTTAGTCTCAATTAACAAAAATGCGTTAGGTATATTTAAGAAATAAGTGTAATACATTTTAGCCTTCTAGATCAAAGAAAAGTATAAGAATTTTTATTTATTGTTTTATGGGTATTTTTTTTTTTAATTTTCACCCCTTTGTCACAAGTAATCGAAAAGCTAGTGCATTACTCTTTCTATTACCCCTTGTGAAACAAATGTGTCAAACAACAGCTCTAGCTTTAAGGGATGCATAACAAATAATTTGTATTTTGTTGGGGGTTGTTTCAATAGTTACAACCAATATATCCTTTCTTACTGCACTTCATCATAGTTGTATGTTGATTAAAAATCAGTCAGTCAGGAATTATTTTATAAGCAGGTGTCTCGCAACCGTTCTACCAAACTTTACCATGTTATTCAGCGCGTAAAACTAGCAAATAATACAATACAATGTGTGTCCTATCTTGCTTAGTTTAGAAGTTGTGTCTTTGTGTGTGTGTGTTTTTGAAAAAAAAAATATCTCAAGAACCGTTTAAGATAAATAGATAAATTTGTGAAACTCAGCATAAAAGTTTATCACTTTCAATTACACAAATTTATAAAATTGAATTTTGCCACAGTTATTTGCCGGCGCGGCGGTTCAAACTTTTTTAAATTTAGAAATCTAAAAATCTATCCCCATCTACCAATATATGCTTTTTGGATAACTTTGATTTGAAAATATACGCGTATATCTTACTTAAATTTGTTAAGTGTGAAATACTGGGCTTCAATTGAAAACAAGTGTCTAAAAGAACTGTACGAGAATGATTTATTCTATACACCCTCGAAATGTAATTCAAACTCTACTAAATGCCAGGCAACTGCACATAATATTTATATGTTTATATACAAGTAAATAAGCGTCTTTGTCCTGTCTGAATGACTGACTGACTGACATAGAATAAATGTAGAGGAAAAACAACTGAAGATACAAACACGAAAATTTAAAGGTATATTCAAATGGAGCCGTAGAAAGGATTTTGGTAAATCTTTAGTTTAAAGCGTAAAAATAGGGAAAATTCAGGGGTTCACTAACAGCCCTATAACAGATAAACAGCTGTTCGGATCTTAAGCTTAGCAATACATGTTTCTTTACATTCATTAACATAGCCACCAACTTAACATATTTATAATGAGTTTATTATTCTTAACATCCAACAGCTTATTTAGTTTCAATTAACAAAGTAAAAGCAAACATAAACAAAAATCTACGAAAAATGCTTACTGTATTATATTTGGTTTAAACATATGTTGTTGCATATTATAAAAATAAAACAACTATTAGGGACAAAAACTTACAAAATTCCTACAAAGAACCAAAACACTTTTATTTGAAACCATTTTGGCAAATTTAGAAACAGGTAATTAATCTGCACAACTAACAGTTTTTAGATTAGGTAAAAGCAAACAAAAGGATTACTGTATTATCAGTCAAACACCTGATATTACATATTATATTGTTTCCTTTAGTTAGTAATATCGAAATTTGTTTAAAATGTTTATTATTGTTTATTTAAATATTAATGGTGAAATTACAACTTATGCCTCAATTCCAATTATTCCGGATGGTAGTGTCTATTTCAATCTCTGTCTTACATTAGCAATGCATGAGTCGCCGCCGGGGTTGGCGAGGGAAGTGATCAGTGACGAAAGCCCTAGTACAGTATAATGCGATTAAGAAGTACAGCATTCACACAATATAAGGCAAATCGTTAGTTAAAATCGACTTCATTTAGTCTAAACTTATCTTACCTAGCCACATCCACTGAACAACCACTGAACTGAATATATTTACTAAAGTCACATATATTTTAGTTTTATATTCTAAAAAAATTATGCATCCTACAGCTTAATAATTGACTGCTGTCTTAAAACCAATTAATGGTACCTAGATTTGATAGCACAACTCCTCAATTTTTTTATAGGGCAACAAATATTTGAACTAATTACTTTGAATTTGAACGAGCGTATCCGATGAAGTTTATTACAGATTGATAGCATTAACTATGTACAGTCTGCATCAAAAATAAACGCTACTGAAATAATTGTAATCGTTTTAAGTGTTTTATTTTTAGACAAATTTACAAATTAAAAGGAAGTTGGAAACTTTAGTTTTTAACACACGCAAGTTCTTATGCTCTCCATTAAGTTTTAGGCAACTCTCGCAGCATTGTTGAAGATGTTGGTGAAAAGGGGTTGTTGTATGCTTCTTACTTTTTCTTAACAAAGCTCCACAATTCAAGGTGGCTCATTTCGGGAAAGAAGATCATTCCCCACATATAAGCGTCAGGTGGTGCTTTCATGGAATTTGTATGGAAATCAGACGGTCTTCTTATGAAGTAAAGCAATAGTGGCTACAGCGGTGTAACCGGTGACACAACATGTTGCTATCACCACAAAACCTCTTCACATCTAAAGTCATGTACAAATAAACAGTTTAACGAACAGGCAAACAACACGTTTTCTTGGTGAGACCTATGGCCGGACGTTTATTGGTGTCATTAAAAAATGTATATATAGCCTATATAAATTTATGTGTTCGCTCTCTAAAGGTCCCATTGTAAGTCCAATTTGGTCCAAATTTGGTACACACGTTAGTTCTCTATGTCGCTTCGCTTGGGCATGTTTGTTAGCCAAAAAAATCCAAAAATTATGGTAATGTTTTTACCAAAAGTCAATTTTGTTATAATTTTCATACTAGAATAAAACTGTTTGTGGTTTTATCTAAATAAATAAATATAGGAGATTAACCTGCACATTTCATTTTTTTTTATATGATCTTATAGCTGGACTAGTCCCCCAAATATATGAAAACGTAAAATACCGTAAATGTACCCGGTTAAAATCCCCTTCGGCCGGGATTCAAACTCCGTCCATAATCCGAGGCAGCAAGGTCGAGGTGCGAACTTGTAAAACCGGAGGTGGAATGCGTCGTCAAATCATTTGAAATAACTATAGTTTTTGTAATTACCTTTTCATTTTTTTGAAGATACACCCCTCAGACTTGAAGGCATACCTTTTTGATTAATAGGCTGTGGGTGCTCAAGATTCATGAATAAGTTACACTTACCATTTAACGTTATATGTGAAGGCACTATAGTTAAACATTCTAATAGGACAGAAAGTAATTTTTCATAACTAAGTAGGTATGACTTATATGTTTGAATGGTTAGCCTATGTTTTAAATTAAAATCGTTGAAATATTTTTTTAACATTAAAAAAGAACAAATTTTAAAATAAGCTGCCAACATTATTGGAAAAGGTACGTGCTTAAAATGTAAGTTTAGGCCATTTGAGAAAAACAATAAAAACCTCCAGTAATAAATTCGTATTCAATGACTACTTATTCCGTGATAAGAAATTAATAAACTAAGCACTAACTAATATCAACTACCCATTGTTTTAAACATTTACTGTATTTAATTGCTAATGTCTTTTATTTTTTTTGTGCAGGTCGGACATACTTTGCTGAGCCCCTACTCTCTTCGCTCACCAACCCCCGCGGCAACTGGAGGTGAAGCAAATGTAAACAGATTACAGTATTGTATGCTCTGATATCTTCACTTGGATAGGGGTAGAGTAGTGGGAGTGTGGTAAGGTTTTTAAAGTGAAAACTTCTTTATTCGCACCGAGCACTTTTTGGATGAGGCAAAATATACGAACTCGCGATACGCGTCTTAAAGTAAGACGCTTTACGTTTTTTTATTTCATCGATGATTTTTTTTTTTCTTCATTGGTTTACACACTTACTAATATTAACCAGAAGTTTAATGTAACAGCTGATCGTAAATTCAAAGATTTATTCTCAATAGCTATATTGATTTAGTCACTTCACAATACCGATGAAATGGACATTGCACTTCCTAATTGGGTAAGTTGTGTTAAAAGAGTGTACTTCGTGATACCTCTAAAATGGTCATAGTGCTTTCTCAATTTTTTTCTAAAAATAATGATCCAATTTCGAATTAAACCAATATAGCCAACGATTTATAATCATGACAGTTTTCACTTCTGTCGGCTTCCCACGACTGCTTTCTTTTTTTCAATGACAGAGTGTATAACAGAACTGCATAAACCTAACCTTAAAACGCTGTTGGTTGTGAAGATGAATGTTTCTTCGCGTGTCACGTCCGTTCGCAAAACAGATAATTTTGTCCATCATTTTATATTTTTTTAAATTTTTAAATAGGAATCTTAAATATTTTCGGGATAAAAAGTACCCTAGATTATAAAAATTCCTCTACATAATGCAATTGCAATATTTGTTAAAATTGGTTCAAAAAAATCCGAAGATTTGCCACACTTCCGTTGTTTCGCTTTTTTAGGTCTGCCATTTCCATCACCATTTTGTTCTTCTGTGCCATTATCAGCTCCATCTTCTTCCATCGTTTGATTCTGAAATTAAACACAAATGCTTACAAGACCTGTACCTGAATTACTTTTGCACAGGATTGTAGTAAATTTAATTACCTTTCGAACTATATAGCTCAAAAATTACACACGAGCTTATGAGTGGGATAAATTGCGCAAAAACCTTACACGAATAATGAAAAAATCATTTTTTAGGAGCTTCCTAACAATTTTGTTCTTTGTTGCGGAGACTGTACCTGAATTACTTTTGCACAGGATTATAGGAAATTTAATTACCTATCGAACGATATAGCTCAAAAATTTCACACGGGGTTATGAGTGGGAGAAATCGCGCAAAAACCTGACATTTATAATGAAAAAAACATTTATCGGGAGTTTCCTATCAATTTTTTTCGTTGTTCCAGGAACTGTACCTAAAATACCTTTGCACAGGATTGTAGTAAATTTAGTTACCTTTCGAACGATATAGCTCAAAATTTGCACAAGGGCTTATGAGTGGGAGAATTTGCGCAAAAACCTGACATGGATAGTGAAAAAATCATTTATTGGGGGTTTCTTATCAATTTTGTTCCTTGTTCCGGGGACTGTACCTGAAATACCTTTGCACAGGATTTTAGTAAATTTAATTACCATTCGAATGATATAGCTCAAAATCTGCACAAGGGCTTATAAGTGGGAGTAATAATTCAATTTCCTCGCTCTAACTTTGCCATTTTGGTTTGAATCAAACAAGCCGCCATTTTGTGTGAAATCGAAAAATGAAAATATCAGTGTCTGGGACATCCTACAAGGACCCTTCCACTAAAGTTTCAGCTATTTTGAAGCATATTTACTACCATTTTATCAAGGTGGGAAAAATCCATATACTTATATACCCTTAAATCCCTACCCAAAAACGATTAATCGGTATAACTCCGCCATTTCAAATCCGATCAAAAAACAAAAAAAAGCCTATCTGAAGAATCCTACTAGGACCCTTTCACCAAAAAATCAGCAATTTTGAAGCATATTTACTACTACTTATCGATCTGGGAATAAAACATATATATATAAAGATTAGGTACCATTTGGCTGCCTTATATGGCACGATTTGCATTCGATTTGGCGGCTGGTTCTAAATGGAAGCCGTATACGGCCGCCAAATCGCAGACCCTGTTATTCTGTCTTATAATGATGATTAATGACGAATAAAATTGATTTGTATTGGCAGTAAAATGGGACCCTAGTGTATATTTTTAGTTCCAAAAAGTTATGTCTTGGAGTGCTAACATCGCTACGGTTCACAAGTGGATATTCATTTTAACAATTTCTGCGCAAATCTGGCGGCCGAGGTCTGGCAACGCTGCAATGAGACACTGCATCCTGTTTTAACGGATGTGGCTCGAAGGTCTGTCTCACGTTTGCAGGAACTCCTGATTATTTCCTTATTTTGACACCCTGCCTCTGAGGTTGTTTTTATATTGGATTTTTATTGACTAAACGATGGTTTCTGTTTCTTTCTTTCGAATCATCGCTCTTCTTTTTCTCCGCGGGTCTGTGTAGCTGTATAAACATAAACTATATGAAATAAATACAGGAAATAACTATCAGTATATTACCTGCTTGTTAGTCCGTCGTGTGACTTCTTTGATTCGTTTTACTACGACGCGTTTCGAGACCGTAGTCTCACTATCAAGTAAATAATATATTACTTTTCGGGTCGTCATATACACACTAAAACACAAACACAATAAAAACAAAAATACACAACACATAATATTTTTTTGTGCGACACGGATTAAGTCGGTTGGTGTACTCCATCTCGTCGTCTACGATACACTAAACTAAGCAGTCTATTTGTAAGGTGGTCATTGACCAGACCTATCTTGATAACCGAGGGCTGTATCGTATAGGTCGTTTGATTGAAAAGATAGCTGATCATTCAGTAACTTATCTGGGTTATGTCTGAATTCTTTATAAATTTCTAATTCTTCTATGGCGTTCATTAATCTCCCCTTTACGCAATAATGAAGAGGTGTCAAGTTATTGTCGAAATTCATGTGACTGTAGTTATAGTCTATTAAATGTTGAGCGTAATTTGACTTCATTTTACGCATGTTATTGTGCGGCAGGTGTTCTTTAAAGCGTTCTTTAAGCGCTCTGCCTGTCTGTCCAATATAAAAGCGGTCACAATCGTTACAGTTTATTCTGTATATATCTGACTTACTTTCTGTTGGTGTCGACCGTTTATGACGCAATATTTTTTGAACATTGTTATTTGTTCGATACGTGATGTTAACTTTGTGTTCATTAAATGTATTTTTTAGCATCATAGGGACAATGTTAGAATATTCGATCGAGACAAATTTATTAATCTCCTTGTTTTTACGTGGCATGGATGTCCTTTTCATGTGTTTACGTAATAATTTGTTGATCATTGAACTTTGATAGCCGTTTCGCTGTGCTACATGCTTTATGGTGTTAAGTTCATCATGGAAGTCCTGTTTATTTAGTGGTATAGGGAGAAGGCGGTGGAAGCTGTTGTAAACAGACATTTTTTTAGACATGGGGGGGAGTGATATATTATTTACTTGATAATGAGACTACGGTCTCGAAAAGCGTCGTAGTAAAACGAATCAAAGAAGTCACACGACGAACTAACAAGCAGGTAATATACTTATAGTTATTTCCTGTATTTATTTCATTTTATGAAGTGACTTGGATACAAAAAATCATGAAACTCAAAACAAAATAAAATAATAATAAACTATATGTTTGCTATGCATTTTCGGGAATTTTTTTTTAACCTTTATTTATCTCAGACAAATAGTTTACAGGCCTAACGAAGTAAGGTGAGGAGTTTCAAATTTATTTTCCATATTTATCATAGTAGCCGTTTATTTAAGGACCACAGGAGTGGATCTTGATCTTATTTTACGCTACTAAAGTTAGTTAAATTTACTTTCCGTGCACTGTATTATTAGTTTAATCCCCTATGGGCTATCGCCTCAACGATTCACACAAACAAAGCTACACACACACACACACACACACACACGCACACACACAGACACACACATATTACAGCCAAAATGTGAAACGGTCGAGTTAATATAGTATTGGGTAGACTCTCTTGCAGAATAAGCCTATGTAAAAGCCGGGAAAGGGATTTTACGGCCCAACACACTAACAAAATACCAAGCTAATTCATGAAAATATGATCATGGAGTACCGTCGAAATGTCCGTGATTCCGTCAAGCTACCTCGCACCAATTTATTACCATGTCAAAGAAATCGACAGCTCAGTTGGATAGAGTCTCTATACTAGTAATGTTATTGGAAAACACGATGAATCTTTTTTTAAATAAAATAAAACTCAGGTATCCAGGTATCCTTGCTCAATTAGAAACCAAAAACTGCACGGTAGTCTGCAGATATGATTATATGCCATATTATTGAAAAAATTTGGTAGAATTTGCACAGGCAACTAGAAAAGATTATAAGATGCATTTTCCATACTGTACGCATGCACTATGTGGCAGACATTATTTTGTGAGCCTGCTCCGATTAAAGGTTTCCTTTCGCTCCGTTCAGGGTCACGTCCAATGTTGTACCTTGTTGAATTACAGTGGTTAGTGTCGCTCTCATAAAGTGATGTTTTTGACGTTACAGTGTTTTGCCAACAATTTATCATTGGATTACTTTTGAATATGCTTCTTCTTTTCTTTTTATTATTATTTCATTATTTCGACGCAAAAATGTATCCTGTGCTTCCTTTGTGAAACCTTCAGTAATGACTCTTTTATTTATTTTATTTATATTTAACCCTCGTTGAAGTCGCACTTCCTTAGATACGAATTGCTTCAACCCTATTTCCGTTTGTAACCTACCCGCGTTTTTCTCCTTAGCAATTGTGCCCATCTGCGTCCCTTTACATCCTTTTTCAATACCAGCGTCTCCAACCACTATCCTATACTCGGTACTCACTTTCAGAAGTAACTCAGTTTCTACTACCTTAGAAATGTTATTACTTTCTCCTACATTTTCTTTATTTGAATCATTATTTATTAATACTTTATCAATTTTACTTGAATTGTTTTTATTTATTTCTACTCTGTTAACATCTTTTATATTATTTTTCTACTTTGAGTTTATATTAAAACAATTTTTCTTTTATTTTCCTAATGGCCGATTGTTTTTCTATAAACGGTATTTGCACTTCTTTATCACTTTTAAATTTAATATATTTGTCTTCCATGTTTATTCTGGCTTGTATTTCAAATAATATGTCACAACCCATTATCACACGTGACCTTAAACCTTTTACGACTAACAACTTCATGTCTATTGTTTTTGCCCCCAATTTAACTTTAACCATAGCTTGCTTGTTTATTTTTTGTATCCGTCCTTTTAACGCGGTAACTATTTCAACGTTTGTTACAGGAGTTCCAAAATGTCTACATCATTGCCTTTTAAATGCTCAAAGTAATCTAATTGTACTACACTTATATCCGCACCGATGTCAATCTCTAGTACCGCCGGGTTAAGTTCAATTTCCGCGAAATTTGCCGGAATCTCTTCTATAGGCTTTTTCTGTATCTTGATTACTTAGCAAGTCATCCCGTATGTTATAATGAATACTACCTAACGCTTTCTTTTTACTATTTTCATTTTTTCGGTTAAATATACATTGGTTTCAGGTTCGATCCTAGCCAATGGCAATACATTATTTTTACCTTTTTATTATTATTTAACTTTGTCATTACGTTATTTATATTTATTGTTATTTTATTCACGGCCCTGTGTTTCCTAAATATAATGTCTTTCTAGGCAGAACCTCCTTATTTAGTTTTTCGGCTTCTGATTAGGAGTAGGTTTTGGTGGACCGTTTCTATTTGGGTTTGGGTGTTTGGAGTTATTTTGGTTTTGACCATTAGTCCAGTCAACCTGTGTCGTAAAATACCCGATAGATTAAAAATAGTATAAAGCTATTTTTTTCCCCATCGATTACTATAGTTTAGACAAGTGTATTGCCAAAAGTCCCCACTCCTACCCCCTTGCTTCCCCCAGCGCCCTCCAAAGTTAGAAATTGCAAGGGTTTCATAAATCGCGTTTATCTCAAAAACTATTAAAGGTATTGGAGTCAATTTTTTTCGTTGTCTTTCTTCTAATTTTGTCTACAATTAATGTCCTAATCCCTTTTATATATTTAATTACGTAATTTTACTTTTTGGTTTCCAACTATTTGCACTTACATTTTACACAGAAATGTTTCAAACAAAACTTTTAGCCCCTTTTAAGAGCTTTAAAATTGTGTATCACATGACATACTTAACGTTTATATATTGCTAGTATCAGCCGTGAAAGTGCAATGCGCACAATTTTCGCGGCACTCAGCAGTAGAACGAGCCTCCCGCTCTGTCAAACTAATTTGCTTGTTAATGAAACTCCATAACTGTGTACGTTTAAATAAGTTATAGTTGCAGGTTGCTATGGAGTCGTCAGTTAATTTTGACGTTATAATCGGCTAAACTTGTTGGCTGATAAGGAAATGCCACGTATTATCTTATTTTATTTGTTGATGCAACGCTTTTAAGTCCATTAAGTTTGTGATTTTACTACGGATATTATTGAAAAATCAAGGTTAATCACTTTACAATTTCCAAATTGCCCTGCGTACTAAACAGGATATACACCGGACAGGATGTATGTAATGTTGAAGTGTCAACTTGGAGTCGGGGATGAGTGGCAGCAATAAGCAAAGTTTCGACTATGACCTTGAGACAGAAGGGGCGTGTTGTGTTGTATGACTCATACCGTTCTGATTTGAAAGTCCAGTCAAAAAAAAACGCTCATTAAACTGATTAAAGTTAAAAGTTAAAATACACGGCACGACATAAGGTTTCCAGTCAAAAAAACGCTCATTAAACTGATTAAAGTTAAAAGTTAAAATACACGGCACGACATAAGGTTTCCAGTCAAAAAAAAAAAAAAACGCTCATTAAACTGATTAAAAACAAAATAATACAACTAACTAGACAACAACACTAAATTTTAAGAACATCTAAACTCTTTGAGTGATTAAATTTCATCAAATATTTTTCTTATCAGAAGGTTATTGGGTTATTGACATTTTGTAAAAAAACTGCATTACTATCGGTGTATCATTGTTTAATTACCCCTAAATTGAGCTATCCTATTATTATTTGGGGCAACTTAAATTCTAATATCCAAAACCTATTTATTTTACAAAAACAGAAATCTATTCGAGCAGGAAAAAAGGAAAATTATTCTTGCAAGACTACCTTTAAATAAAACTAATTATTAACCCTTACATCTATTTATATTTTATAATATATTTTGTTCCAAAAAATATTTTTAATATTTAAAAGAATAATTCAATATACAAATTTTGAAGAATACAAATAAATTGGCCATACCAAATCACAAAACATCAAATAATAAAAGACATACCATTTAAAGTATGAAAACCTTTTTTAGCCATTTACCAACAAGTTCAAAAGGAAAGGGTTCAAGACATTGTTAAAAACTAAGACTTACTACAATTTAAAGGAGTTTTTGAGTGAAAGAAGACAAGCTTGTCATCACTTCTACTATATACTAGGGGAGACCCTTGCGTGCTCCGCACGCCAACCCCCAATGGAACCTTCTAAAAATATATGTTATGTTTTATTTATAACTAGTGGACCCGGCAATGCTTCGCTATTGCTTTATTTAATTTTAAAGGTAGTTATCAAATTTCATTCTTTTGACTTAAGTTATTTAATTGCAAATGGTGTTTATGTCAACAATGTATATAAAAAATTTATATAAACAGCATATATGTAAGTAAATAGATATGTAACAACCGATGTTTGAATTAAATTATAATACAGTAAGCATTTTTCGTTGATTTTTGTTTGTGTTGTTTGTCAATCTAACCTAAAAAAGCTGTTTTGGTTTTTGAAGAATAATAACCCGATTCTAAATTAGAGAAATTGGTTGTAAATAAAAGCGTTTTGGTTCATTGTAGGCCTAACCTAAAATTATGTTCATTTTTTGATCCATAATAGTGTTTTATTTATAATAATATAGCCTACGTAACAACCGATGTTTAAATTGAATTATAATATAGTAGGCCTAAGCATGTTTTATTGATTTTTGTTTGTGTTTGCTTTTAATTTGTCAATCTAATCTAAAATGCTATTGGTTTTGAAGAATAATAAACTGATTATAAATTTGCTAAAGTTGCTATGGTAATGAATGTAAACAAACATGTGTTACTAAGCATTATATACTAACAGCTGTTTTTGAGCGCTATGGTCTTGAGTCCATACAAAAGAGGCTGTTTAGTTTTTTCCAAATTTGAAACTTTTTCGGGAAACTTTTCAAATTTTTCTTTATATAAAAACCTAGTTCGGACTATTACGGACATTTTAAAACAAAAAATTGCCAAATTGGTCCAGCCGTTCTCAATTGATGCGATTTCAAAGAAACAGCAATTCATTTTTATTATATAGATAAAGGTGTAGGATTAATAATAACCTCAAAACTAAGATTGTAAATAATGTTAAATGTTTAGATTAAATTATTTCTTATATTTTATAACAGCAGTTATAATAATGGTTAAAAGAACCAGCAAAGCTCAGGTCTACAGTTTAAAACCCTAACCTAAAAGCTAAAAATACAAAAATAATTGCTTCCAATTTTGAAATCAGCTGTTAATGAAAATATTTGAGCTAACAGCTATATTATCTGTTATTTTATTCAATTGGTTGCTATGGTAATAAATGTAAATACATGTGTTGGTTTATCATTCTAGGCCTAACCAAATAATTTCTTCCTACTAAATTTACAAATATTGAAATAAAAAAAAGGTTTTTATCCAAATGAATTATAGCCTATGTTACTCAGGGATAGTGTAGCTTTTTATTAGTAAAACTATTTTTTCAATCGGTTCAGTAGTTCCAGAGATTACCCCCTACATACAAACAAACAAACAAACACACAAACAAACAAACAAACTTTACCTCTTTATAATATTAGTATAGAAGTGTTAGTTATTACTAGACTTACTTATTTTGTTTTTTATTTCCTGTTGTTCATGCTTTATGAAATTTAATTTGTCCACAAATTATTATTATTATTACATTCGTACCATGGCAGTTTTAATTTTAAAAGTTCCTAATTACAAATTTTCTATATAGGTTATTAAAAAAAAGGAAGGGCATTATGAGTGAAGATATACAAGCTGGTTTCTTTGGAGTTCAAACAAGGAGTTTAAATTAAAGAAAAGCACACAGCTAAGTTCATTTAGCCATACAGAAATACTTTTTTCCCAGAAATTTATGAAAGATTTCTAAGAAAATATAATTAAAAACACTTTTAAAAATTGATAGTTGCTTAAAAGGTCCTTTTATGTAGGTTTGACACCGGCAGCCGAATAGTCGAGATATACACCTGTTCGACTTGACAACACTGCCGGCAGCTGAATGTACTCATACCAAACAGATATGGCAGCCAAAAGGGACCTATATACACACTGCGCCGAATAGCCGCAATCTTGCTGCTGCCAAATAGCACCAATATTGAAACATGATCTTAAAGGAGTCATAAATTAATAAAAATATAATATAGTGATCCGTAGAAGTTCACAATCAATTTAGCAAGTTAAAACATGGATATACTCTTCTCTAAAGGGTGGCAGCCAAATAGCTTACTTTTTGACGGCCGCCAAATAGATAGGTGTATTTATATATATACATACATATAACCTCGCTCGTTGAAATAATAAATGTGGTTTTGAGCTTAGGTTAAAAATAGTGTGCCAGTAAGGAAGTAAGCAGAATGTTTAGCCAGTGAAACATTATTTACAATTCCCGCGATTCCGGGATTTCTAGTTCTCGTTTTTATTTCTTTTCTTGAGCTTTAACTGCTAAAGATTTTCTTTTAGAGGCATTGTGTTTTATTTAGGTTAATAATGCGTAAGATAGTTAAAAATATCGCGTTATAGAGGGACAACATACAATTAAATATTTACATACATAATAAATAACTTAAACTTAACAATGTATCATAAGTTAACTTAAGTTCCATATCATATTCCAATATTAGAAATAATGAAAACAAACGATATTTTGTATGTCCTTTATCGCCGAGAGGTTTCATTTGTTTCATCTCATTTTGTAATTCAAGTAAAGTTAAGACAAATACTTTTATGAAATTTACAATTATAATTTACAAGTATACAGTTTAATTCTTTGATTTATTCTCTATAATTTCTTATCCTCTACACTTTCTTATTATTATATGTCATTTTTGGGCAAATGATACATTCCTAAATTACTATTCAAAACAGGCCTAGTTTTGTTAGCAGTCTTGTAGTAGGAACATAAAAACTGGTGTTTTCAAAATAATATTTTTGAAATTGATAAATATTTTTATACAATTCTATTTAGAACTAAATTACGAAACTTTTTTACATTTATGAAAATAATTACAATAATTTTTACTACTTTTTATGTAGGCCTAAAGTTAAATATTTTCCTTTCATTACTGAACGTGATTGTTTCTTGAGCTAATAACTTTCTTAATTTTACTTAATAATTTTTTTACTGGCATATATGAATTCTTTAAACCCTTATCTACAAAAAAAGCTGTGGAACACTTTTGAATTGGTTTAGAATAAACGTATA
>JAGFPH010001267.1:47671-126962 GCA_018207615.1 Philaenus spumarius
TTTGGAAAAAAGCTTACACTGAGAGAAACGGTCCGGCCGCCATTTTTATTTTATTTTAGGGGTTAAATATAAAAAATGGAAAAAACCGTATACATACATGGCTCGGCCTAGGAATAAGGAATATTCATGCAAAAAATCATCAAAATCGGTCAAGGCGTTTGGCCGTAATCGTGAGACAGACACACAGACACACAGACGAAATCCGAACGGTCGAGTTAAAACGGAGACCTCGCTTTCGCTCGGTCAATTAATATATGTATAATATGGAATTTTGGAACTGATAGGTTTCTCGTTACTCACACATCTTAGGTTTGACAACCACATCTTTAAAGGAAATTTAAGTTGCTTCAGCAAAATCAAGAGATGAGATATATCCCACTGGTCTTCACTAATTCATTTTCAACTCCATGACAAGTAGCTGAAGTGGGCAAAATATTTTTAATGGCAGTGTACATGAGCAAATGTTCATATGTTTCCCGAGATCAGTTAGGAAATTAAAGTCAGATCCTGTTTCCTACCCTCCAATCGAACACGCTGTTTACAGGTGTACCACCAGGTACAGTTTATAGAAGGCCTTGTCTATCAGGACTGAGACCACTTCCAACCGAACTTTCGGAAAGGATTTGTAGCTCTTGGCAACCAGTTTCTTTTGGCAAGCAAGTTCGTCTTCTCTTGCCTCAGATTCATTTTTGAACTTTATCTTTTGTCCGTGCACAACAGGATGTGGAGCAAAATGCGGTTGCAGAAAAGTAGGAGTGAAATACAGTATCACACTTGGGAACTGTCAGGGTGCCTGTCTTAATGGATTCGCACAGACCACTACTGAAGAAGAGCAGACCGAAGAATAAGACGCCCTGTTAGCATACAGTTATGACATTACTGATAATGATTATGATATTATGTACTAAGATTGGTACGTCATTCATAATTTTTATAATAATTTTAGTTGTATATGATTGATTATATCTATATACTAGGGGTTCAGCCCTTGCTCGCTTCGCTTACTAACCCCGGCGGAGACCCATGACGAAGCCAATGCAAAGAGATTGTTATATTCTTTTAAATTTTCACGTAAATTGTGATTTTACGGTGACCTATTTATAGATAGCTAGTAAGACAGAAATTGAAATAGATACGACCAATAAAAATAATTCAAACTTACAATAAAAAGCCTATTGTTTGCTTTTATTTAATCTAAAAAAAACTGTTACCTGACCCTAAATTTGCCAAACTGGTAGAAAATAATTAGCTGTTTTATTTATAAGAACAATTACCTGACCCTAAATTTGCCAAACTGGTAGAAAATAATTAGCTGTTTTATTTATAATATCTAACATCAGGTGTTTGACTTATAATACTGTAAGCAATTTTCGTTGATTTTTGTTTATGTTTGCTTTTAGTTCCTTGATCTAAAAAATGTTTTCAACAGTTGGCTGTGAAGAATAATAACCTGATTCTAAATTTACTGAGGCGGTTGCGTTAACAATAACGTTGAGAACTGACTGAACTTAAGAAATCCAAGTGGTCATTCAAAACAACAATACCATTTTTTTCCATTAAAATGGATTTAAAAATTTTTGAAGAATTTAATTTAAAGCAGATGTTTTAGTTGGAAGGAAGAACTTACGAAGGCACAGAAACTCTTAGTGTTTACTTTTACAACGATTCACTTTGTATATGTACTAGGGGATCCGCCCCTGCTCACTTCGCTCACTACCCCAGCTGCTACCCATGACCAAGCCAATGAAAACCGATTATTGTATTCTCTGATATTTTCATAGAAATGACAATTGAGCAGTGACCTATGTATAAATGAGGAGGCTAGAATCTAAACTCACATGCCCCAAAAAAATCGAAATTGAGATCATAGGCGTATCAAGGGGGGGTTTTGGGGGTTATAACCCCCCCATTGAAAAAATATTTCAGACTTTGGTTATATTAAAATACCTAACTTGTTTTCAACACCTATTCAAATGTTAAGCTACAATACATTATCAATATATTGCTGGCATTATCTTTGGTTGAATTGGGCACTGACACTTTATTTTATATAGATGCAGTGTAGTGTATCAAAGTATAGTGTTCTAAAGGCTGCAGACGGCGGTTTCCGCCACAGATTATTTGCCGTCGCCGTCATATCAACAGTGGCGCGAAGGAGAGTTTTAGAGCATACACATTCGTCGGAAAAATAAACGATCTGTTTATTTGCCGCTGACGGTAACTGTGCAGCCGCTCTCTGCCATTGCAATCGATGGATTTTCCATTGTCTCCACCGAAACAATGGCGAATGTAACCAAATGCACGCCAATTTTCCTTATTTTAGTATTTTGTTTGTAGAATACTATCCTTCACCCGCGTGTGCTGTTCGTCAAATTACGAAACCGACATTTTTAAATAATTGAAAAATGTTTCTTCTAGTTCCTCAATTCAGGAAACACAGTGTAGAATGCTCCAAAATCTTCTCTTCTTTTATTTATTGATTGGACGAACGAAAATAAGTATATTTTTTTACTTCTTTTTCAATCGGCGATGGAATACCAATAAAGCGAGAGTTGCTCTCTTTTCTTATCAATAAAACAATAAAAGAAATAATATATTACATAACACACTTAGTGATTAATGATCTAGACACTTCAGTTTAATGAATCCCAATGAGGCTTTTTATGAGCGGGGACGGTAACTAATCCGGAGTCAACAAAAAAAAAAAAAAAAATAAAAAAAAACGCCGTGTGTTACAAGCCTATGAGGTTAGAGGCAGCGCACGGAAATATTTGCCGGGGGATGAGTCATGGTTGCTATTCTAAAGTAGGTCCGAATCACAATTAGAAGTGGAAAATTATACATACCTATATCGTGTTGAAATATTTTTGGGAAGCCTAAAACGTGTTATTTTGCATCTTAATTTAAGAACCCCCTCCCCCCGGTTGTTGTAACCCCACGTATGGTCGTCCTGGTTACGCCTATGATTGACATAGCACTGTCGTTGTCTTCTTCTTCTTGCCCTGCACACAGCTTTGCAATTGGTTTCCATCAGAAAAATCAAGATCCAATTTAAATTTAATGTTAAACATGATCGTTTCTAACACAACTCACTCTTTTGGATCACGTGTGTTTTGGTATCACAGCTGTTTTAAAGCAGGTCATGTGGACCAATCTTGTGACAGCTCTTGAGACAATCATTGTGATTATTTTTATTGTTGCTGACACAAGGGTGATTCTAGTCAGTTTGTTTTACAGTTATTTTATATAAACGTGAATTTATTGTTATTTGATATGGAAGAATTCGTTGCACCGGTTAAGGAAGGTGAAAAGCCTACAAAAGTTATTCCATACAAGACTACATGGAAGGCCACCAAAGCAAAGATTGCCAGGTATGCCTAGACTACAAAATTTTTAAGGTTAACTAAAACAAAACTCTATTTATGTTAAATAAATTGTAATTTAAGGCATATGCACTGTCAAAACTAAACAGAAAGAAACATTTTTACTGTTTCTTTTTGTTTTAGATAGAAGCCAAAAAGTTACCCAAATATCCAAAATGCAACCATTTGTTTGGGGCTTTCCAGTGCTGTTCCTTATCTATGAGAGACTTGAAAAACTTCCATGCCTCATTTTATAAAAGACCATAAAAAGCGTATCAAGATAACTTTATCATAAGATTTGTAGAAATCAACAATTTTAAAAGACCGCGACCAAGGAAAAATACGTCACATCAGATACCACAGCTGCTGAGGACAATGAAATACTTTGTGAGAAACAGTGCAGGGGACAAAGTATTAGAGTCCCGCTAATCCGAACCCCTCTAATCCGAAAATCCGCCTATTCCGAACAGAGTTCAGAAAAAATACCTATTTTTTAAACTTAAAAAACAGGAGAAATCAAAAACGACGTTCGTGATAATTTAGTAGCACTTTCACCACTGTCCAATCTTTTTAACACTTTAAGTTTTTCTTTTAAAGTACACGAAGCAAGACTTCGTTTACTTGCCATGTTTAATGTTTAACAGTTGACGTCAAGGAATATCAACAAATAAAAAAGGCACAGTGATTCTGTAAAGTAACTCAACACTCACGGAACAAAGATTTACAATAAATTTGCAATAAGCGCACACAGTTTATCAAACTCCCCTGGAGTAAACACTGAACTAGATATGACTAGACTAGTGCTCAGTGCAGTGATTCATAAATATGTTTGAAGCGCGGGAGTTAGAGGGGTAGGTAATGTCTCGGTGCTATGAGTCATCAAAGGAAATGCACTGAACCTGCTCGTAAGCCGATCAAAGCTGTATAGAGCTGACGTTAGCAGATTATTTATCCATTATAATGTCAATACGTTGATATCATTTATGAAATCCGCCTATTCCGAATTCCCGCTAATCCGAACAGTGTTTGGGCCCAATTAGTTCGGATTAGCGGGACTCTACTGTTCCTGTTTGCATGGAATGTTTTACATCGATTTTATGGGTTTCACGATTCCGTATTAATAAAATAACAATGAAATCAAAGAAACTGGAGAGCTAGTTGAAAAAAAGGGGAGTTTAGAAAAGCGGAAAAATACTCTAAACAAAAGACATCAGTTATGCACTTCATGAACAAACTAAAGGTTGTTGAGGGTCAGTAGGAAATACCTAGGTAGCTATTTAAATGTCAGAAAACTATGGACAATGTTTTCATCTCAATGTGGAAACGAACCGGTAAAACTTTCATACTTTCGAAAGGTGTTCTATAAGCAGTATAACGTTGGTTTTGGGACACCGCTTACTGATGTTTGTTCGACTTGCTTTATTCTGAGAGAAAAACTTAAAACCGAAGAATATTTAAAAAGTAGAACTTATAACAGAAAAAAGAGTGCATCGCCTGCAGTATAAAGCTTTCTATAGAAAACTACAAGATGCGGCTAAAGAAACTCTTATACTATCTTTTGATTGTCAACAGAATTTGGCTTTACCCAAGATCCTCGATCAGTTGACGTATTATTATAGTAGACAATTTTATTCCCAGAATTTCACAATTGTTAGGGGGTATAGCAAAGGACCAATGAAACTTTCGACGGTGACATCATATTGTTGGACAGAAAACGAATATGCAAAGGACTCGAATCTGACTTCTTTATGTGTATTTGACTGTCTGAGATCCACCGACATGACTTCTTATAAACGAGTTAGGCTGGTCTCCGACGGATGTGGAGGCCAGAACAAAAATTCAATACTCATTGAAATGGTTCTCACGTTCTGCTCCGAACAATATAGAAGAAATCCAAATTATTTTCCCAGTCACAGGCCTCAGTTTTCTGCCCCGGACAGGGTGTTTGCGATTGTAGAGCGAAAAATTAAAAAGATGGAAGAGATCATCAAACCTGAGGAGATGATTGAAACTTTATCAGAATATGCAACAGTATAAAGGGTGGGTAGAGCGTGTGAAGTAGGGGATTTTCGTACCATGGCTCGTACATTCTTCAAAGATTTGAAGTATTGGAATTTTCAAATTTTGAATTGTAAGAGAGTTCACTTCACAAAGAGTAAAAGTAGCTCAGTGATATATGTTAGAAGTGAAAACTTATATCACAGTGATCTAGGAAAAAACAGGTTCTTACCAAAACCAGTGTTCTAATTAATCGCTTAAACCCTGATATTCAATAGAAAAGAAAAATTCAGTATCACTTGATAAAAAGAAAGATGTAGAGAAATTGCTGGTCAACCATTTTGGAGAAAAATAGTGAGACAACCAAAAACTAGTATTTTATACAAACATAATCGATGGTACATCCAATGTTGCCATCAGTAGTGAAAATATTTGTGAATTAGTTGAGAGATCTCCTATTCTCATGATTTAATGTTAACTCTAGTCACAGTGTAGACATTGCCTTTGATTTTTTGTAAAAGTTAACTTTCCAGTATTGCTTTTGTTATTATGTTTGCATAAATCCGGAAGTTTTTAAGAATTTGTGGTTAGAGCTATCGTTTTTTTACCATAAGTTCGGTTAATCTAGAATATGTTGGCAGGACAAGCAGTGCTTTTATTTTTATATTTCTGATTAAACTGATTGAAAAATGTATTTACAAAATCTGTAATAAAAGAATGTTTTATTTGGAGCCTTCTTATTCCTTGCCTTACTTCACAAATTCTGTTAAGTTTTGAGTTTATTAGGCCTAATAATATTTTCAAACACGCTTATTTTAATTAATTGGAATAATTAAAATGTCAAAACACATGATCCGGAATCATCAAAACTCACATGATCCAAGATAGTAATTCTCAAAACTAACATAATCCTATGGTTATCAACAAAACTCACATGCTCCAATTTTTAAATGTAAATTTAACACTTTATTTAATTTATTGGTCATTAATCTCGGTTTGTATTAGATCTAGGTCCAATACTACGCTTATAAAACCTAAATGTATAATTGTAAAACATTGGGAAATATAAGATCTCATTTTTTTGCGATTTCACAAATTTGAAGTGTTTTCAAGTGTTTGGATCATGTGAGTTTTGACTCTAGCCTCCTCAATATTGTAAGAAAATTTGGTTAATTGTAGGCCTAACCTAAAATTAAGTTTTTGATAAAAATCAGTGGTTTTATTTATAATATGTTGTTGTAGCGCAGCTACAATATTTTATAATAATATTTAGCTTCATGCGATATCCCCGGCAATGTATATATACTCCGGCGAAATTAACATGTTTGGTCCGCAAGGGGCCAAAGTCAAGCGAAACACCCGGTGGAATTTCCGAAATAACTTCTCGACCCTCAAAAGGGCCGACAACACGTCGAAGCAACGAACGGAATTCCACAACAAACTTCTTGCCCCTCAAAAGGGCCAACTTCATGCGACAACGAACCATCAAATTCTTCAACCAACTTTTTGCCCCTCAAAAGGGCCAACATCAGTCAGCGTATTGCGATTTTCCCGTAAATGCCTTTTACGGGAAAACTCGCCTTAACTTCCCCGGAGCTTCACTCCACAAGTCCCCGGGACGGTATAACATCTGTCTGGCGAACGTACGCACGTTCGGCCGCCAAGAACACGTCGTATATTGCCCGGCAAACTTCAAATAATCTACTTTCCTCGGGAGTTGAGACCTCTTCTTCCGAGAAAGTCAATAGCATTATTTCCCCCACAAATTTCTTAAGGACCGTTCCGACAACTCACTGCAGCCGTCTGGGAAACGTAGACACGTTCTCCCGCCAAGGACGCTGCGACATCACTGCGAACGGCTTCTTCATTTCTACCGTATAAATTCTCCCCGCTGGCGAGACCCCGTCTTACGGGAAAGTTGTTCGGTAATCTCCCGCGAAACATCTGACGTAATAACTCAAAATTCCCCAGTAAATTCAGTTCCCCGGTCACGTTATATATTTTTCACGAACAAAAAACTAAATATATCAACCCTGAAACGGCCGAAACAACAACTTCAAACTTTCTCGGCGTAGATCGCACTACGTCCGAGCAGGTTACAATCTCCCACGTAACTTCTGACGAAAATATTCCCATTCCCCGCGAACTTAAGAACTAGCTGACGCTAACTTAAGAACGCGCCAACACATCTCGTCATGACAGTGTTTCGGAACTCGGCAACTTTTCTGCACGGTAATTCGCCGACTACGTTCCCCTAAGTGTTAGATTTCGCACCTAGATGTTACTTTTCGCTGGAGAACAGTATATATACGGCCAGATTCGAGTACAAAATTATCTTCGATCTCACCGAGACCAAGAAACAGCCATCTTCTAACCATCGTTCTTCAAATCAACCTAGCGATCAATAGACTCCATCCAAGCCTAGCAAGCGAAGACGGGAAGTCTCCCGCATCACTGAGTGTGTAAGTCCTCTGCCGAGGCGCACCGTAAGAGAAAGAGAGTAGCCAGCTTCAGCCTTCTACAAGCAGAGCCAAGCGAAGACGGGAAGTCTCCCGCATCACTGAGTGTGTAAGTCCTCTGCCGAGGCGCACCGTAAGAGAAAGAGAGTAGCCAGCTTCAGCCTTCTACAAGCAGAGCCAAGCGAAGACGGGAAGTCTCCCGCAACGAATCGTCACCCGAAACGAGTGTGTAAGTCCTCAGGCGAGGCACACCGTCAGAGATAATTAACGCCAAGGAAAGAGAGTTGTATCTGGGGAGGAAGTGTTGTCAACTTGTCAGGGCCAAAAGAGCAAATTCAATAAATAAGGTTATAATTAAATTCAAAACTACTAGTTCTTTACTTCAAAACTCACCAGGACTCCAACAGCGAAATATAGGAAACCGATCGCGGAAAAGAGGCAGGTCCGGCCTGAACCTCCATCGTAGTTACCGCCACGGCTGAAGTCCCATCAGTCCTGCAAGGTACTTGTACCAGGCTACGATACACCCGATACAACATAACACGCTCTTCAAGCAAACACATAGGGTCCTTTAAGGCCCTATTTACAAAGCATAGTAGTTTCCCCTAGACTTCGGTTTAGCGGGGCGGGCTTCGGCTCAGGGCTACTGTGTTTCACCACAGCACTAATGGTAAGGGTGTTGTTTTCTAGCGTCACAAACATCGCTTCGCAACGAAACTTCGCAACGCTACGAGCAAAGCAACGAAACGACGCAAAGCTTCGAACACCTAGCAGGCTTCACCTGGAAAAACGTCCGCCCTTCTGGCCAAACTTTTACTCGCTCAGCGGCCCTTATCAAGGCCCGAGAGTCTAATAATCAATAAATCGAAACATTGGCCTATCTGGCAATAATACGGTCCTTTTCAGGTCCGAGTTTCAAGAGTAAAGTAAAACTCCCTTCAGGCACATTCTGTCCAACATACGGTCCTTAACAGGGACGAGATAGTAACCAAACTTTTATTTATATTTTTGTAGATCTTGTTGTCGTCGAAATAATTCTAGCCGCGGTACAAATTAAATTCATCAATCCCCGGTGCGACAACAATGTGACAAAAGTTTGAATTGAACTATAATAAATAGTAAGCATTTTTCGTTGATTTTTGTTTGTGTTTGCATTTAGTTTGTTAATCTAACCTAAAAATTTGTTTGTGAAGAATAATAAACTGATTCTAAATTTGCCAAATTGGTTGCTATGGTATTGAATATAAACAAACATGTGTTGCTAAGCTGTTGATCCAAACAGCTGTTTCATCAGAATGTTCAATATTTTCACGCTTTAATATAAAAACCTTGATTATACGTACATATGTACTATACGGCGAGAGTACAGTGACTACATAGAGACAGTGTGGTCAACGGACGTCTTGTTTTCTATTGGCTGCGCCATATTGTTTCCATTTTTCTGCTTACAGTAATGTTATTTAAATTGGAATTAGTTCTTTTCGTGATATAACTGCTGTTATTTCATTGTTTTTCTTGCTTTTTTGTATGTGTTTTCCTAGTTTATGATTTAATTATTAAGTTTATTAAATAGTTCAGTTGTAATTTAGTGTTAACTTAGTGAAAACTGAAATTACAGTCTGTAGATAACTGGCCCTTTTAGTGGTTTTGACAGTATTAAGTACAAGTATTAAGAAGACAAAATTTAAACAGTGATGTAAACCTAAAATAAAGTTTGTACGCAATTATTTGTCATTGTAGGCTATATGATTGTATTTATTATTTTCACTCCTCACATTAACCTTCTTTCTGGCAAAGAGTAGCCTACCTGGAGTACTATTTTAGAAATAATTAAGTTATATTATATATCATTGTACTCAGGAGATTCTTCAGATTTATTTGGTACATGGTTTATTACATTATAGGCCTAGTCAACTTTTATCTCTTGTCACTGTAGGCTATTATTAATTGCTTGAGTGCATGAAAACTATAACTTTGCCTACCTAATTCTTTCTGTAATATAGCCTACTTACAAAATAATGTGGTGGTCCTAATATATTTTTGTTTATAATAAATTAGGCTTCGTTGTATGCCTTTTTGGAACATATGCCTTTTAAGGCAAAATTTACAATACGCCTACTGGCCATATTTTTTCTTTTCAATACGGTAGCCTACTTACAAAATAATGTGTTTACTATATTTTTGTGTAGGCCTATTTAGAATACATTAAGGCTTTATATTATGCCTTGTCGGAAACATATTTTGTGTTTTTATGAACTTTTTTACTCGTGGAAAAACTAATAGCCATACTAATTTTTAGAATACAAAATATATATAAAACAATGCACAAAATTACACTTGAAGTTATTTTTGGGTAGCATATATTATGTATCTTTTATAATATAGTTTAGAAACCCTAATTTTGCATTTTGAAGTATTCATACATTTTTTAAATACGTAAACTTTTAAATTTTACCGAAATTTAATATTTTTCTCCAAAAAATGTATTTTTCTCCCAAAAATGTATTTTTCTCCCAAAAATGTATTTTTGGAGAAAAATATTTTTTTAATTGTTTCTTTTAAAACAGAATTTTTACATTTTCTAATTTTGGATTTATAATTTAAAAAACTTTAGGTATTTTTCAAAGGGCCAACTTTTGACATTTCAATGGGCTAAATGTACCATAGTAGTTTTGTTCCATTTGTACTAAAATACTTAAATTGTTTATAGTTATTAAAAATTCAACTACACAGAAATATTGCTTGTACTTTTCTTATTAAGAAAAATAATAATAGTATATACTTAACTAAGTTTAATTAGATTATATAGATGTTTAAATGATAATGTGCACAAGTAGTAAAAAAGTGCCAGCCGGTATTTTCTGTATTCATTCATTTAGTGAGGAAAATATAACGGAAAAAATGGTTTATACTTGACAATTTTTGTAACAATCTATTAATGCAATTGCATAACAACAATTTTGAAGCGGAAATTGGAGTTAAATGCGAAAAATCGTCCCTACGCTAATATAAACCCGTGTTAAGTTGGAAACAAAATAGCGGCCAGCGCTCGTTGGCCACACTGTCTCTATCAAGTCACTGTATGCGAAAGAATACACCAGCGCATTCTGGGTACAACTAATTGTACTTATTCAATTTATTGCTATTATTTCATTTCACTGCTAATGTGCTGCCCACTAGCGTTCTAAATCTAAAGGAGATTTTAAACGAAAAGAGAGAGAGAGTAAATCGAAACCCTGGAGCTTGAAGGTATACAGTCTACATCTACAGGAAGCAATCTTCCTGTAACAAGTGGGGGAGTATGAGATCAGTTAGTTTGTTTATTTCTTAAAGCTGAAAGCATAACATCTCTCCTTCCAAACCCAAACAACATTTTATCATGTCTATTTAAATTCTAAATATGTATCTGAGGAGAAACTGTATGTAGCATGCATTTATGTATTTTGGTAGTACTAACTTTAACAAAATTCATAATACCTAACTATGTTTTAATGTAACATTTGTAATTTACAAATTCAAAGACAATACTGTTATGAATAACCGTTATAACAATAATATTTCAAACACATTAAATTTAAAATTAGGTATTAAAAATAATATATAAGTTCAGTAAGAAAAATTTTCCTTTCCTATTTAATTTCACAAACATATAAATTAAAATAAAGATAATTAATTGATAGTAAAATATTTTTTTGTGATTAAAAGTTGCTAAGACTATCCTTTCCGATTGACCGATTATATCTATCAGATTACCAATATTCGTAATTTACTATGGGAGACCCCTGCGTGCTCCGCACGCCAACCCCCGTTGGAACGTTTTAAAAACATGTATTTTTTTATTTATATTAAAGGTGTAGGATTAATGAAACCTCTAAACTAAGATGGTAAATCATGTTAAATGTTCAAATCAAATTATTTCGTATATTTTATAACAACAGTTATAATAAAGGTTAAAAGAACCAGTATGTCTCAGGTGTACACTTTATCAAAAACCTAACGAAAAAGTTACTCACTATCAATTACCGTATATTATTAATAAATATGTCTACTATATGTCTTATTTAATTTTAATTAGGATGTAACATATTTTTTTCTTATTTTTAAATTCCTTAGGCCGGCCGAACACTGGAACGGACAAAACGTCTTTCGACAAAACGTCTTGTCGCAAGACAAGACATTTTGTCTTTTGAAAAAACACTGGGGAAGACATTTTGTCTTTTGACAAAACGGTAAAGTAAGACACTTAGTACGCACAGAATTATAAATGGTTTATGAATACTAAACAAATATTTAATTTCCTAATAGTTTGTATTAGGCCTACAGTACTTAAAATACATTGTATTTACTTGCACACAACACTTTTAAGATATCTTAACAGCCTTTCTTCTTCCCGTAAATCCATAACATATGAAACTGAAATACAATACACCAAATAAATATTTACAATTGTCTCTCCGTAATCAATACGGTATTCAAACAAAAATATAAAACTGTAATTATACATAATATGTACAAACGTTCCTTCTAATCCATAAAAATAGTTCAATGAAAATAAAGTACACCAAATAAGTAATATGTTTCGGATGGTTTACAAATAAAATTGTAAAACACTAATTGAAAATAATGTACTGTATACAATTATTTGTTCCCGAGTGACAAAAACAGTATTTAAAAACATTAATAAGGAAAATAATGATTATAAATAATATTTACATTGAACGTAATAATTACAACACGAGTGGTCGTTTGACGTCAAAAACATCACAGGTCATAAACAAACAGTTGACAGTAGTCAGGTGCGTATTCAACTATTCAACTGACGCATGAGCAGTTAGTTTTGTCTTGAGTAAAGACATAAATCTAGTGTCGAACGTCGAGACGTCTTTTCTTGTCGAAAGATGTCTTTCGACAAGACATGGTCGGTGTGTGGCATCCCCATTTAAACGCATGTTAACTCTTACGTCAAAACGTCTTTCGACAAAACGTTTTGTCGAAAGACGTTTTGTCCGTTCGGGTGTGCGGTCGGCCTTAACGCAAGTTTTAATTGGTTTGTTTTGAACATGTGTTGGTTCAGTATAGGCCTAACTTGAAATATGATTTTGTACTAAAAGCTGGACATCCGAAGCAATTATATCTGTTATTTAAAAATCATTATTTACTCCACGAAAGCAGCTGGATTAGTTTGTTTCTTATTATAAACAGCTGTTTTGTATAGAAATGGTTTTAAATTCGTTCCATGTTAATCTTGTGGGTAAAACCCGACCTTTGAGATTAGCTCACGCCATTAAGGATAAGCATTTTTGACATCTAAAACCTTATTGCAAAACTTCGAAATGAGACGAATTTTTTGACAACTCAAACATTAAATTTGTTCTAGAAATAAGGGAGGAGTTGTGTTCACAAAAATCTGCTTCACGTATTACATATAAAGATATGCACTCTTAGCTTACCTAATGCAGTTATTAGGATATTATTAATAATTGAAATTTCTTTAACATGAATCAAAATTTTAATTTCTTTTATTTCTATTACAATTTTGTTGTTTAATGATCATTATATTAATTCGTAAACATGGAAATTTGTAGTACCTTTTTTTAGAATTTTTTTATAAAAGGAGAGTAATGAAGCTTTTAAATCATTCGAAAGGTACAGAAAACAAAACTTGTGTTAAGTTGTGTGCCTAAGACAATTAAATTAATAAACTAGGTCTAACCTAAAATTGTATTTCTAAGTTGATTATTCGAATCAGCTGATTTATTTGTTATTTCATGTAGTTGGTTGCTATGGCAATGAATATATAAATATATAGACGATATAAATCATTTCGTTTATCGTGGAATAAGATATTGTTAACTAGCCGAAAAAGGAAACGATAGGCCTATACTGCAATATGTTTCGAAAACGGAACAGATATTTGTATTATAACACGGTAATTTTTTCGTTAATTGCTTTGATTTTGTTTGCTTTTGTATTGTTAACCTAACCTAAAAAAGCGATGTGTTGAAAAGATATCTCCCGTGGTCGGCTGTTTAGATAAGTTGAAAGTAAAAAAGTATTAGGGCAAAATTAATATCTGGAAATATGTATCAATAGGTTTGTAACCTAAAACAAACAACAACAGAAAAGTGCACTATTAAATATAACGATAAAATGAAATAAATTTTTCATAATCTTTTGATAATAATTAGGCTAAATTTTCTTTCATTTAAAACAAACCGCACGAAAATCAGCCCGGTAGATCTCCAGAAGTAGTTATCAATAGGGTCACCAAACGTTTAAGTCTATGCTGAATTATTATATAAGATAAGATTTATTGTTTCTACATTTTTTATTAGTTCAAATTGTTGCAATAGTAATGAATAATAGATGTAAATTCATTCAAGAGACATGACATTGTGTTGATTCAGACCAGGCTTAATCTAAAATTGTGTTGTTATAGGCACGCTCTCCTTAAAACGAAGAACTGAACCGAAAACGAATCATTGTTAATAATTTACACTATGTTGTGTTTGTAAATAATTTCTGTAAATATTAATTTATTAATTGCTTAAAATAAGTTACCCCCCTCCTATTGATAGTAAATTACTATTTTATTTAATTAGGTATGTTGTGTTTTTAAATAATTTCTGTACATATTCATTTTAACACTTTAACTGCCACCCTTATGAGTGAAAATTTACCTCCAGGCCAAAGAGTTTTTTTTTCATTTGTATCCCAATGACTTAAAATATATATAAATATTTATTTTTGGTTGTCAAAATTTATTTGTGTGAAAATTATATACACATGGCCTCTAGCGTCTGCAACATATATATATTGCATACATTGTGGATCATGTATATCTGCCAACGTAAAGACCAACTTAATACTGCTGTTCTGTGGGGCCAGATGAGTAACAATTAATATAAATTATTCAATGCATAAGCTACCTCTGCTATTGATAGTAAATTGCTATTTTATTTATCTATTTAGTGTTTGTCAATAATTTCTGTACGTATTCAATTTAATATGAATTGTTTAATTTATAAGCTACCCAGATCCTCATTGATAGTAAATTACTACGGTATTTTTTAAAACTATTTTGTGTTTGTATTTAATTTCTGTAGATAAACATTTTAATATCTATTGTTTAATACTTAGGCTAACCACCCTATTAATGGTAAATTAGTAAAGCTAATTAAATTAATTAAAACAATTTTTGATTGGAAATACTGTGTGAACATAAACATGATAACATTCATTATTACATCCATAAGCAACTTGCATTTCTACTTTAATGTACCAACCTCTAAATAAAAAGTCAGAACATTTTAGTACACATCATTTTAAAGTTAATGTTCTTTTTTTAAGACTTTGTATTTTATATTGTAATGATTTTGTAATATTCGTATACAATGACTTTGTGTATATTTGTACTTAATAATATCAATAGCTTGATAACTGTATTTATAAAATACATCTACAGATTTAATTTAAATTACAAAAATGTCACATAATAAAATTAAACAAACTAAAAGTGGCAATTTGCTGTCTAAGTCGACTGTAGTTCATTCTAGTTGTCAACAAAATAATTTTTTTTTAAATTTCAAGATCAGCGCATCCTGTCGTGAAACATTTGACACTACTTGAACTTGTGCTTCAAAAATCTCCAACTAAAGGATGCATTAGATGGCCTATCTAGAATGTCTATAATCAAAAATACAATAATTGTTGCTAAATCCTTTCTTAGTGCGCATCTATGACCACGTAAGAATATATATGCCTTTAAATTTTCGTATTTGTAATCGTAAGTAGTTTTTGCTCGAGGTTGATTCTATGCCAATCAGTCAGGACAAAGCTGCTTATACATATAGGTAACGAATGTCATATGAGATACCTGACATCAATTCCTAAGTCCAATCAAAAGTCATTGTGAGCAGTTATTGGATTCCACCGCCCCCCCTACTGGGTTCAGTTTATATACTAGACATTTGTACTGATACTGTAACCGCACAGTTAGCCGTTATTGTAATCATGTTCAATGCCTATTAAATTTTAAGGGATATTAGATATAAATTGAACACTTGCTTGGCACTAATCCTCAGCCGTTATACGTCTATGACACTCGGAAAGTAAAACTACAAGACATATTAGTATTACGAACATCAAACTTATACTTTAATTAATTGAGTATAACCTTTGTTTTGATTTTACAACCACTTTTATACTTCGATTAATGATGAGAATGTCGTTTTATTTTTAAGTACTTGAGTTAATTAAATCATCTCAACATAAACCTTACTTATATAATTCAGCACAGCTTTAATCGTTTGGTGAAAATATACAAACCTATTTATGTAGATTCGCCCCTCTCATTTTAGTTCTGTTTGTTTTAAATGAAAAAGTTATATAAAATTTGGGTTTTTTGGTTTTAGGTTTCTATCTTATTGTAAATATTTCTGAAGATCTAGCTGGCTGATTTTAGTGCACTTTTTTGGGGATTTTGTGTTTAGGGTTTAATCCTATTTATACATATTTCTGGAGAAATAGCTGGTCGATTGTCATACGGTTTGTTTTAAATATAAGACATTTTTGACATTATTATTTCACCGTTATATTTATAAGAAAACCTTTTGGTTTTAGGTTACCAAAAGTATGGTAAACAATTTTTGTCATAATTATTAATAAACGGTACCAGGAACTGGCACATACTTTCTCACAAACATATTTAAATTATTAAACAGATTCACGGTGACTTGTAGGGTGGGGTAGGAGAGGTGATTTTGTATTAAAGTTGTTTTCCAATAAAAATCCATAAAATAACGGAAAAACCAACTTTTCTCAAAAAAGGCTCGAACGATTTTGATTAAAATTTTACAGTTTATAGTATTTTAGGTCTCTAATAAACTATAAAATTTTAATCAAAATCGTTAGAGCCGTTTTTGAGAAAAGTTGATTTTTCCGTTATTTTAATTGTTTTTATGGGAAAATTACCCTTAAAAATAAAAAATTCACAAAAATGAAAAAAACCCCTGGAGATAACGTGGATTAGTACCTCCATACCAAATTTCATCAAAATCGGACGACTGGTTTAGGCCGATAACATCCACACAGACACACATACAGACACACATACAGACACACACACAGACATCACTCCGAAAACCACTTTTTAGGTTCAGGGGGACCCAAAACGGATATTTCCACCAAAAACTCAAACTCGAAAATTTTGACGAATACAAAACTTTCTCCATATACTATGGTATAGGGGGAGAAAGTAAAAAATCATGAATTGTCTTTTTATTTCATCGTTATATTTACAAGGACACTATTTTAGGGTTGTTTGGTTTTACTTTATAGCCCTATTCTTACTAATTTCTGTATGTTTATTTTTCCCAAGTACTTCCGTTACTAAACCATCTAGAACAACTTATCCTGCGAGGATTTTTTACCTAATATTAAATATTTCAACGCAGATAATAAAAAATAAATAGGCTAGCTATTAGTGGAGGAAATGAAGGGTTTGAAATAAAACAAATATTTTTTGATACATATTAAGGGTCTTCTATACCTTGCGTATAACAGCGTACATATGTACTTCGTACTAACGTGTTTCGGACGCCGTTTTTCAACTTAAAAAGTTGTGAAACCTCTTAAATTGTTTTTAAAAGCTATGTGATTTTGTCTTATATCTCATAGTTAAAAAAAACCACGGCAACTCCTTTTAATCAACGGTTTAATTAAGTAAAAATTGATCATTTTGAATGATTTTTTTGTTAGTTTTAAATAATAATTTCCATATTAAGCTAACACGTATATCATTTAAAGCCTTTTTTATAACTTAAAGTAATATCCCAGATTATTAATGTATAAATAGAATCCGAAGCTCGTTTCTACAAACGCATGTTTCAACGATTTTGCCGCTTGAGTCTGGATCCCTCTGTGGCTCCGGTTCCGGCGAGAATCGCTAGTATAAGGGCTCTGCCACGCCCTCTTCATAGTCCAGGAATATTAGGGGTTTCACCTCAGAATGAGAGATAGTAAGCAATAAACCTTTATTTTGAAACCCTAAAACTTGTCTCAAAACCTACTTATCGTAGGGTGTCCGCGACTACATATATTTCAAGATCAAAGGTCAAAACATCTTTTTTTACACATTTATGTCAAATACCTTTTTCCTATGAGTTTTATGCTATTTGTATTTATTATAAATATTGTAGAAGATTAAATGCTCTACAACTTTTGTTTAAATATTTTTTTTTTATATCTTGAACCATTTTTGAGATAGAGGGCAGAGCGCGCAGTGTTTAACTATTTATTTAGAGTTCATTCCAGGTCAACCTGTTGTCCCGATTAAAAACACGCATTATAAACTTTATAAATTATTGATAAATATATAATTCTAAATAATTTGCATTTTTTATTAACTATTTCGTTATAATTAATAATTATTTTTCAATAATTCAGTAGGCCTATCTATTCATTTAATAACAATTACCTACTCGTGTAATTATAAAGTTATTCCTAAATACTTAAATTATTTTTTAATTCTAATCTTATTTATTCTAATTACTCCTAACTAAATAAAAAGAAAAGAATTAAATTAAAACAAAATTTTTTATTGAAAAATAACATTTCGTACATTTATGAACGTTGAAATAAAAAAAAAAATGAATAATAAGAACTAGAAGTTGTAATTTCAATTTTCTTCTTCTTCTTCATCATCGTCTTCCAGTCGCTGTAAAATTTTAAATTCCTCCGTGTTATCTTCTTCAACGACATTTGTCTCCAGTTGTTCGAGGATGTCGGGGTCAAAAGTACCGTCTTCATTGATATCACTCTGATATGGTGAAGCATTAAGACAAGCTTGCCCATTACACTGGCCGCAAGCTAAAGAGCACTGAAACCTTGCTTTCCTGCATCCACCGGAGCTGGTGGATTCATTGTCATAACAGGTTCCAGGAATTCATCACGCATTATCCAACCTCAATTCTGCTCAAATTTGAGGTCGTAATGTTTAGATTATTAAAGTCCCTCCCAACTCGGTCTTTTGTAAGAACTTAAACTCAACATTTTCAAATGGAAACCGCAGACAAGTTGAATTAAAGTGCGTAAGGAGACAAAATCATTGGTATTCATAGTACAAAAAATTATACCACAACAGGATTACTAAAGTTATTGTGACGTGCTCCCCGCTGTAGGTTATCCCTGCGGTCCCTGCTTGTTTCTATAAAGGTTGTGTCTTTCCTCTCTAGTGTGAGATTCCGGACTTTGTCAGGATGGTTGGTGGTTGAGAAGGTTCTTAATAAGGTGATGAAACGTTGTTTCACTTTAAAACGTTTATTTTAGTAAAATAATACATTCATTTACAGGCCCTACATTATAACTAAACTAATTAAAGGCAAAGCCTTGTTCCCACGACCTGCCGTTCGTAAGGCCTCGTCTCCTAGCCAAATAACTAGTCGTGGAAAGAGCTTGCCCGTATACGCCTGATGTGGCGGCCTGAAACGTTCCCGTACAAAACAGGTAAAACGTGGCACATCAAGGCCCTGTGGGCCGAGTTGAGGCGGGTGTGGTGTTAACCTAACTTACCACTGGACACGGGCCGTAGGAACGGCCCCGTCTGAAAATACACAGGCGACGCGCTATCCGTCTACCGACACCGTGCTGCGTGTAGCCTGCGAAAACACTGGCCGTGAGAACAAGGCTGAAGGGAGTCCACCTTGTGTAGAAGGTAAGCTACTAATATACTGATCCTGGCTTGAATATTTAGCCTCAAGCTGGCTCCCCTCCCCCTTTAACTGTAAACTGTGACATCAACTATTGTTTACAAGCCATTATTTAGCAAAACCACTATAAACATAGATCCAGTAGTTATTATAATATACGACTAAAAACTAATATATAAGGAGGTTACTTGTCACATCAATAACCCGAATCATACAGTTTACTCTCAACACTATATAAAATATTTCTCAGTAGCACTTCCATTAACAGCTGATTTCAATATTTGTTTTGGTAAAGTTTATATTAAACATATTCTTCTGGTTAATCTTAATTGTATCTTCTGTTATATTATATTAAATTTTATAATTTGATTTATACTTTAAATATATTAGCTTAGATTGTGATTATACCATGAAGGTGGATGGCGTATTAATCACGCATTGATCCTTCATATTAATCTCATAGATTATTCACTAGGCTCAGTTACCTTTCTACGAATTATTAGTTTATTCTTCAATTTCGTGTATATTAAATTATTAATTATTAATTACCTCACAACAATGGTTTAATAAAACCTAACTTCGGGTTAACTAGCCTAATAAATTTTTCCAACTTTTATAGCCTAATTAAACTGCCAAAATGAATAATAATTTTAAATACCTCGTTCGGTTTTAATAATGCAATTATTAAACTTAATTGATCAGGATATTCTTATAAGTGCAAAACTCACAAGTTCGGTTGCACACTTTGCTGTCGAGTACAACAGGAATCCGTTGGTAAGTATTTTGTACAGTTACCTGATGGAGAACATACGCCCTAAATTATTTCAAGGACGTAACGAAATTTTCCAAACATTTTCCTCGGTAACTTATTCGTCGATTTTAGGAACCTTAGATAAGCTATTTAAAAAATCAAAAATCCCATTCTAAACAAAAAAATAAAATTTTATTGTTTTAAGTGTGATATATTAATTAAAGCTCTTTCTTTAAAACAATGAATTTCCGTAGTAAAAAATAAAATTGGCCCATCCATTTGGTCACTACTCTAAAATATCTGTTTTACAGAATTATTTTCAAAAATACATAATCGATGCTAAACGAGTGAATTAAGTAATAAGACTCTGGTTAAGTATTTAACAAAATTCACTTTTAATTGTTTTCTGTGATCTATCCATAGCATTCGATTGTGTTGTTCATTACATTCTGTTTGACAAATTGCAACGGTATGGAATTAAAGGGAAATATTTGTTGTTAATTAAGTCATATTTGATAAAACGTACGCAGAGAACAACCTATCTACAGAAGAAGTTCATGTCTGTTGGAATTCAATGGTTCCATACTATGCCATTTATTATTCCTAATTTATATTAATGATATTTCTCATGATAGTAATTTGAAATTGATATTATTTGCCGATGACACAAGGTAAAAGAAAACTGCATTAATAATGTATCAAGTGCAGAAATTCGTTCTCTAAACGAAATTAAACTATAGTTTGGTGAAAACGGACATTTGATAAATCTTGAAAAAACAGATATAATTGAATTAAAAAAAAGACAATTTTACAAATAATAAAAATATTCTAAGTGGTGTAAAATCTCATAAATTTCTAGGTATATATTGATGGGTGTAAAAAATGGAATCCTCATCTGGAATATCTTAAGGGCAAACTTAGACAAATAACTTAAATAATAAAATAAACATTTAGTAAAAAAAAATGTGTTTGGATGGTGATTTGTAAGATGGACTGTCATGCATATGTAGAATCAGTGTTGCGGTCTGATCTGATATAGTCATTTGGGGGAATGCAGTGGGTACAGACAAAGTTTTTTCTCCAAACTAAAATTTTACGGACAATTACCAATCTGCACCGAATAACTAGATGTAAACAAATTTTTAAAAATAAAAAAAGTATCGGACTGTATATAAATGACTTGGTTAAGATTTTAATGCTTTTTGGTTAAGACCTGGTGATAATACTATAATGTTTATATATACAGTCCCGATGAAATATATATTTATTTTTTTAGTCTGGGTCCACACTAATAGAAAAATATTGGATCAATTGTTTAAAACACGGTTATAGAAACAAAGAAAATTATTGATTACCATCTCATCGTTTGAAATTGTTTGAGAGTACTCCACTATACATGGATGTAAAATTGTATAATATACTGCCAAATCATTACAAATCCTAAAATGAAGTACAGTTTAAAAATAAAATAAAAGCAGAAATTATAAACAAAGCTAATTATAATGTAAATGAATATTTTACATGTACACTTTGAAATTAAGAAAATAGCAATGCAATTGAATATAAAGCACCTGTTAAATTTAGTCTAGGATAAGACTAGTTGCAATCATTTTATTGTAAAATAGTTGTATTTTAAGATGTATATTGCAAGTGTTTTGTGCAATAAACGAATCTAATCTAATCTAAAGTTAACAAGATTTTTGGTTAAGACCTGGTGATAATACTATAATGTTTACTGCATGTAAAATATGTACCAAATTTATACAACTAAAATATACAAATTTATACAACTAAAATATAAGATTTTTTTTACATATCAACATCGTGCTAATTTGACAGCTTCCGGATATGTACAGTATAATAATAATAATAATAATAATGCTCAAATATATTACAATTACTCTTATCTCGGGGATCCTGGGCCTATGCAATTATATTTTCCCTTGTATTTAACAACACAATCTTATTTACTAAAAAAGTCTTTAGAGTGCAATACACAATATTTAATTAATTTGAGTTTACACTTTAGAATCAAAATTGTTAATTAAAAAGTTCAAAATATCACAGATGTTTAGTCAAATCTCAAATTTAGATTGTCTTCAAAATGGAATTAAATTATGGTTATATATTACCTTTAAATTTTATTGTAAGATGATTTTATAACATTATTTGTTTATCTTATGTATTGTTTTACTGCGTATTTAAAACTTCTTTTTTGTCCCTTTTTATGATTAGTTGCTTGCTTTCGTTTCATTGAAGTTTCCCTTCTACTTTTTAAAATTAAAAGTATATGTCTGGTTGCTAAGGTATTTGCTATAAGGCTAAATAAATAAAATGTTCAATCACCGAGTCCTACCATTGTAACACTTAGTCCTACCATAACAGTGCTATACTCTTATTGAACGATTTTGTTTGCCGCTGTGCTTTATTGTGTTTTCTATTTTAAATACGGTAATAAGTTTATATATATATTGTCCAGAATTTCGTAATATTAGGAATTTTATCTTTATTTGATTAAAGATCTACTATATACCTGGAATTGTTTTATAAATAGTTTATTTAAAAAGTTAAATTTATATGACCAGTCCATTTTCATTTCTTCAGAACGGAACACAATATTAAGGGCCATTGCTATCGTTCCGTTATTTTGTTCATACTCACAGTTCATTCCTCTGTTTAATTTATTTATTCAACGTTGTTAACACTTCACTAGTACAGATACCGACATTCATTTCATATGTCACCAAGTACCATTTCGTTGACTAAACAAATACATGATTCTTTTCGTTCTATAATATAACTAGTCTCATTCTAAGTGCGTCTTTTTTTCTTTGTTTTAACAATAATAGTACTAAGCCTATTTTAAAACCAAACGTAAGCTAGATTACATTGCTTTTTATTTATCTTAAAAATGTATAAGTGGGTTATGTTAATTTAGTAATCACTATTAACATTTGTAATTATTAATAATGACTTGTTTTAGTTTTGTCTTATATTTATAACCAAATGATTGTCTTAGGCCGCCACAATATTTGGTTAACCTCAAAATTTTACAATAGAGAATTAAAGACAACTTTCGTGAGTTAGTCAAAATCAGATTAAATTTTTGATAGTTGTATCCGCATGTCTGCCTTAGAATTAAGTTTATTTCTTCGGTCAGTCTTTGTAATATCATACTTAGAAAATTCTACTTCGCCACTAGTTATAGCAAATGGTAGTAATTTTTTTTGCAGCAGAATTACAGCACTTTACAGATGTCCATTTTCGAGTCTTAAGAGTCTGCTCCAGTAAAAGAGAAAGCGACCGGCGACTCAAGCGCTTCACAATATAACCGTATCTAAACAGTGCAATTTCTTCCAGCTTAGCGCTTTGACAATGCGTCATTAAAAAACATTTTTATAATGCCATCTTTTGTAATTGAATGCTGAAAAAGAAAAACTGAAAATTCTTTATAAAATTGCAGATCCGGCTTGCGATTTACTTTTAATTATTAATTTTTAATCGTGTAAGGAAAAAAGTTCAAACTTGGTACTTAAAGAATGTCAATACGTGACAAATGAATAAAAAAAATAAACGCATAACGGATGCTTATCGTGACTGGTTAAAATAAGACCTTACAAAGAATATTGTATGATACAAAATAAACGAAATAAATGGTTTTAATTTAACTTGCTCTTACGGGATAAAAATCTGAGATGGCCGCTACTATAGCAGACCCTTAACACATTTCAAGTGAAGCGAGAAGGCCTAGGCATTAGGTTATATGAGGAGCCCAGTTTCAAACACGGCCAATTGAGTCCAAAATTTTCGAAATTAAGATTATGATTGATTCTAATGGTATTTTTCGCGCTAAATTAAAATATGGAACCTATTTGTTACAAAAACGGCCACAACAATTCTAAAAATGCCTTTAAAAGAGTGAATTCCTTACAAAATTGGGCCAGCTCCACAAGTGCTTTCTTACAAACACAGCCAGCTCCGTTTCAGCCAATCAGAAGGCACGAATGAGACACGTGACTAGTACCCATGACCACCCGGGACAGGTTTGTTTATTGTTGAGTATGTGTGTGGTAGTTACCAGTCCTGTGATTACAATATTATTTCAAATTTAATTTAAGAAGGAAAATGGAAGTAAATGATCAAGAAACTCCACCGTAGAAATCTAGGACGCGATATGCAAATCCTGAACAATGGAACATAAACAAACAAAAACGTTTAAGGTTAGTATGCTACTTTTTCTTGGGCTAACCTGCTCATAGGTTAGGCCTACTTTTAGCAATAACTTTTATTAATTTTTATCAAAAAATAATATTGTCTTTGTTAAAATGTTTTTTCAAAAAAATTTACTTTTATTTTTAGAAAACTGTGCAATGTGCAAACTAGATGCTAACTGTATACAACAACTGACAACTGTATCAGTTAGGCATAGGCATTTGCAATGGTAACGGTAATAGGGCTGTAACACGTCTTTTGATAAACTGTGTTATAATTATTTTTTTTCAGTTACAGTGCAAAAGGTATGCCGTTGTATCCTACCTGTGGACACCGAGGATCCAAGAAAAACTGCAGTCTGCTGTTAATGGCAGACATAAGGGAATTCCACTCTGCTTTCTACGATGTAAAAACGAAGGCGAGCCAAGCTGCCTTTCTTTTGAAATACTGTTCAGCGTCAAATCCTGTAAGACATCGGCCAAAATCTGGAGAACGAGGTAGGAAAATATAATATATAACTACTTTGTGAAGACCCAAGCAGGAAATCGCACTGAACTGTGCAGAAACTCTTTTCTATAGAAATATTGGGAAATATTGTTTGCCATTTAAAAAAGGTGATGCTGATGTGCCACTGCACAGTATAACTGTAGTTTCTGGTATATCTTCACTGGGAAAGAGGCTTTAAAAATATATAATGTTTCAGTCTACACTTGGTGTGAACATGAGATGACAACATCCTTAAACGAGATATCATCTGCAGGGTATAATGAGTTGCAGTCAAAGCTAAATACAGGCAGCTTTGATGGTATCAACACTATTCGGTTGGTTGCAGATAGATGCTCAGGGCAAAACAAAAATAGCATGCTGATGACTATGGTCCTTTTGTGGTTACATCGCAGCTCTGAACACATTAAGGGAATAGAAATCGTTTATCCAATAACTGGACACTAATTTATGACAAGCGATCGGGTGTTCAGTTTTATCGAAAGTACTATTAACAAAAAGGACACCGTTACAGATGTTAAAGTGTATCATGAGGCTTTTGCGGCTCAAGGAGTTGTCAAACAACTGCGTAAAGATTGGGAAAACTTTGACTGGAGGACAGAAACAAAAAATGCATAAAATATACAAAGGTCCTTCATTTCAAGATGTCACGTGTCGGAAGACTAGTCTTCACTAAACAAGATGATCCAAAGCGAGTATTAACAGTTCAAGGAGATATGCAATATCATACCGATATTGAAAATTCTGAAACGGTCACCAAAAAAGGAAAACGGATTTCAATTTTCAATCCCGATCAGCTGAAAATAGGTGTTGAAAAAACATAATTACAATGCCAACTTGTATTTTTACAAAGGGAAAATTTAAGATTTTGTAATTTAATAATTTTTTTATAAATTATAAAATTGAGTTTTATCAAAACCGGATATTAGTCCTAACAAACTTAGCTCTTAATAAACTTTGTAAATCACAAATCATTACAGTTTGTTACAAAAAAGGCCAACTCCAACTGAGTTTGCTATAAAGACGGCCAACTCCATACCTTAGTTACAAAACTGGCCACGTTCATATTTTCAACTTAAATAACTAAAAAATAATACAAATTTAGGTAAAGTTAACTTGAAATGGTATCTGAAGTGTTCATTGAACCAGAGAAAAAAAATCACATTTCCTGTAAGACTACTCAATGCCGAAAGAGTTTTTTGTCTCTCCTGGAACATTTTGCAAAATGGACTTGGCCGGGATTGTAACTGGCTACTCATATCGTTGAAGAAACAACACTACTACTACATATCATAGTGTTGTTTCTTCAATGCTTATATATAGTCCTGGGAGTGGACCGTTTTATGCCTTTGCCGGGTTCACTACTTGGGATTTTTTAAAGAATTTTAGTTCCGAACTTGTTGCTAGTATTTGATTTGAAATTTTCACTATAGGAAAAATGAGAAGTTTTTAATTTTTTAAAAATAGATTGGTCACTATAATACCATTAAATTTGTTTATAACAAGGTCCTAAAAGTTGATTTTTTAGTATTAATTCTCTAAAGCATAATAAATGTATAATAAATATAGTTCGTGTTCAATGCAATTGGTTTATTTTTCCGCAATAAAGTACCGCAACTTCTAAGAAAAATCATTTTATTTTTGCAGACCAAATGGAATGATGGTTGAAATAATTTAAGAGAGGTGAAGTATTCCCAAACTCGGAATTTGACTACACGTTCGTCTGCATCCAAAGACGAGTTTTCTGTCATAAGGATAATTTCTTATAATAAATGTCATGTTTTTGCAGTTTGCAATTTAAATGAAATAAAAAAGTATCTGAGAGGAACGTCACCAGTACAACCTTATGCTGGTACTTCGCGTTTCCAGTTTTTAAACGAAATACTGCTCTGATTGGCTTCTTTAAGGTATCTGATATATCGCCTGCTATTTACTGTAGTCAACATTTACATTTATTTCTTATGCTCATTTTTCAGAAAATGCAAACTTTGTTTATGATTGCACTCTGCGTGGCACCATCATTTGCTACTCCTGATTTAAACGACGACCCACGTTTGAACTACTCCATTGTGAAAATAGAAGCTAGGAGGGATGGAGAGACTGGCCTGCTTGGATGTAAGTTTATCAGCGAGCAAGTTAACATTCAAGATCAGGCTCCATGGGAGGTAATATTAAATTAACGTTTACTTATTTTATTAAAGTGTAACATGTTGTATAAGATGGTATTTTTTTGCTGGTGGTATTGTATTTGAAATAGTTCGATCACGCAGCTGAACCGCTGACTTGAGTTGAGTGAATTTCCAAACTTAAGTCTCTGTAGTATATAAATCTTGTCACTTTTCTTGCCCATAAGAATAATGTTACACTTGAACACTCCGTTATTTTTTCTTCTATCTGATAAAAATAAACAATTTTCTAAGTTATAAAGTAAAGCAGATACAAGTGATCCAAGGAGGTAATGCGCATGACGTATGGTGTCGCTCTCGCGCGGATCATAAAATCACTACTCAGTTGCGTTAAATTAACTTTTATAGATAAAAGTCATTACTTTAAATATTGTTTGCAATATCACAACAAAAAAATAACCCGTAACTTATGAAAGTACGTAAAACTTGCAAACATTTTCTGAAATATATTTTTTTAAAGAAATATTATTACTTACAAACATTAATGTAATTGAAAACCTACTGTTGATGATACAAATTAAAACTTATTTCAATATACCTGATTTAAATTTCTGATTGAATCAACGTAAAAATAATAACAGTGTTTTCCTGACAGAGTATGAGCGTTTGTTCTCTTGGCTTAATCCCTTCTCTGGAATATAAGTATTCTCTCTTTTGCCATCAGTTCAATTCTTCATCATTATTAATTATGCATATCGAATTGACTTGTATTAACCAACGGATTTAATGTTGCACATTTTGTTTAATAATTGCACATATTCTAAAAAGCATTTCCAAAGAATACTGTATAGGTTCCTTCTACACAACCTTTATTTTACTAAGGTAAGTTTGACAATGTTCAAGTTTCCCTGTCCGCTAAACAGTTACCTCGGTACTCCTACAATCAAATATATTATCATGCTGTCATTTGGTTCTATACAGTTATTGGTTCTTGCAGCTGACCTGATTTCCTTTGTGTTGACCATTGCCTATGTGTTATTTGTTGAGTTGATGAGATTTTGTAAAACTAGTTTAGATTATATTGGTACTATTTGCACTCTCTATCTGGCATGGGTGTTTTTCCTGTTAATTGCTGTAATGTGGTTAGTGATAATAAATAAAATAAAAATATACTCTAATATTTTCATTGACGATTGTGCAGTGAAATATACATAGATAATGTAAGATAGATATCGTAGTATACACGTCTATCCCCAATAATTCATATTACTGCATGCTTTGTAATTTCACCATTCATATTTAAATAATCAATAATTCAAACATATTTTGATATTAAAAACTAAAGGAAACATGTAACACTAGATGTTTGACTTATAATACAGTAAGCCTTTTGTTTGCTTTTGCCAAATCTAGAAAAACTGTTAGCTGTGCAGAACAAAATTTGATTACAAATTTGCCTAATTGGTTGCAAATAAACATATTTAATGTAAATAAATGTGTAGGACTAACCTAAAATAATGTTAAATCTTTGATCCAAATCGGCTGTTTTATTTATATAAGCAACAACAGAAGTTTGAACCAAATATAATACGGTAAGCATTTTTCGTAGATTTTTGTTTATGTTTGCTTTTAGTTTGTTAATTTGAAATAAAAAAGCTGTTGCTTGTTAAGAATAATAAACTGATTATAAATTTTCTAAGTTGATTGCTATTGTAATGAACTTAAATAAACATGTGTGCAAAGCTTTTGATCTGAACACTGTTTTAACCGAATTTTCACTATTTTTACGCTTTAAAATAAACATTTTGGTAAATTTTTTCTCAGTGTGCGTCTTTGTCCATTTAAAAATATCCCTTTAAATTTAAGAATTTGTATCTTAAGTAGTTTTTGTTCCACGTTGATTCTATCAGTCAGTCGATCAGTCAGGACAAAAACGACCGTACCAAACTGTTTCTAATAATACTTTAGATTATTTCCATCTTAAAAACACTATGAATTTCAGTCAGAGGATGTAAAATTATACAGAGATAGTGCTTTTGGAATGAACTACAAATAAATCATCGCAGTTGGTGTGCGAAGCAAACATTAATATACTTGGTATATTCTCAAGTTTTTCGAAAAAATAAAACATTGGTTCTTAGAGTTATTTTAATTCACACTAGTTTTTAATGTATTCCAGGCAACTGATAGCGGGTATTCATCTACATCTCCGAAGCTAATGGTCCGATCACTCGACTTGCCGGAGTTTGAAGTGGATAGAGCGAAACTGGATGAATTTGATCAGCTCGATGGCATAGAGACTCGTTCTATGTTTAACATACCTTTGCCAAAGAATTACGACGCCCGCCTAAATTACGAAAATTGTCCATCACTTTCACAAGTGGAAGACCAGGGGTGTGGATGCAGTGGTAGCTGGGTGCGTAGTTCCGTTAACTTCCACTATAAAAACAACTTGAATGAATTTTATTCTACTAAATCTTATTGTTGGTTTTTTTTAGTTAGCAGAATCCTTTTCTGCTGTTTTACTGCTGTAACATGTGATATGTGTCCCACAAGAACATACATGTGAAAAACAAGATCAATTCACTATCCAAAATGATCGGATCATAAAAGTAGAGAGATTGCTAATACGGACAAGTAATTTGGCCAGCATAATAGTTCTGCAGTTAAATTTTAAATTTAAAGGAGATAAAGGAGTTAAATTTTCTCCCAAGTGACCTTTGGACGCGTTTTTATTCTTAGTACACCTAAGTAAAAGTCTGAACTGATATTCCTATCAAAACCATTTGAAACGCCCCCCTCGCAAAGATTGTCTTATATTCAACTATAGCACGAATCACTTGTAATAAACTTATTGCGGTTCTGTATTTAAAAAGGATTAATTATAACCCTTATAGCTTTGTATATATGTCATTCCATCTCCTTCAGAACTGATAAGAAACTTGTGTGACGGAAGTTGTTACGGCATTACTTGGCGATTGTTTGTGAATCGTTCTTAAAACTCTACAGCAGTTTGCTTTAAATTAGGACTACTTAACGAGATGTTGTGTTAGAGCGAAAATAATACCTTAGGGTAAAAAATTTCTCTGGAATAGTAAGAAATATTACAGCCTTGACTAACCTCAAACAAGAAAGTAATGATAATCAACGGCCTTGGCAACAATGAACAATGTAATCAGCTGTTAAAAAATCCAGCTGCTTTAAAGTTAGTACTGTTTATTTTGTCGTATAGCGTACTTACATACTTTAAAGAAAAACTGTATCGGAAATGTTCTGAAAATAAATTTTCTGTGTATGCGGTGTACGATAATATTTATTGAAAAGTCGTCGCCTCTTTTTCTCCTTACAAGTAATTAACGTCCCTATATGACGTGTTAATAATTTGTTATTAATATACTGGGTGTTTTAAAATAAATATCGGGGTTGTAAGGCTTTGTAGTATTAATTAATTTAAATTTAAAATTATAAATAATACATCAAATGAAAGAGAAACTCAAACAGTTTTTCATGCAAGTGATCAATGAATGAGCTTGAACACCATTCGCCACGTTTTATACATCGAGTCGATAGCCGATTTCGTCCCAAACCTTGTTTAGTGTGTCTGGCGTAATTGTTGGAACAACTGCTTCAATTCTGTTTCTCAAGTCGGGTAGTTCAACTGGTATAGGAGCACATACACATCTTGCTGTAAATGTTTTTGATATGGCACAACAAATTAAATATTCAATTTATGGGAGTCTTGTTGAAACGGTTCCATCTCGTTGGGATTTGTTGACCCCCAGATGCGCACATTATGAATGTTCACCGTAACTAAATATTCTTTTGTTGCAAACTGTAAAACACAAAAAGCTTTCTGTTCACAAGTTGCCATTTTTGCTATTAGCGACTTCTAACGTAACACAGAGGAAACGTGTACCAACGAAACTTAGTTGTTCTCTTTGATGGATTATTTATAATTGTAAGTTAAATGTAATAAATTCTCTAATAAAAACCTTACAAATTTGAAACCACCCCGTTGTTTTAGTAAAATTCATGGAAATGTCGACGTCCTAAAACCTTAGTTCACTTCTCCTATTGGTTTTAATTTTTAACTAGACTAACTAAACTTTCGGTGACAATGTCGCTTTAAAATTATTCAAGTATTTGATCAAACATATCAAACAAATGGCGGTTAACACATTCGTGTAACCTTTATTTATGGTCGGATATTATTTCAATATTTTCAGATTTTTCCAGCCCCTATATTTTAAAGAAACATAAACCTTTTAATTATTATGTTTTTTTTTATCTTTTAAGCACTTGAAATAAGGTAAGGACTGCAATGATTACAGAATATAAAAAATACTCGTTTGAAAAACCAAAACATTTCACTCAAATATATATTTATACTCTGTTATACTAGTTCAAGCGTTGTCAATAAAACTTTTAGAAAAAGCGTATTTAGTTGTTGTATAGGTACTATAAGACACCATAAAAGAAGAGAATCAGTGTAGGTAGGTAAGCGCATAATCAGTACTATTGAAATGAGTAACATACTTTTTTGAGATTGGTGTTTCTCGTCCTCATATCAGCTGTCCATTAAAAAAATAACACTGTCAAACTTTACATATTTATTTTCAGGCTATAGCTCCTGCATCAGCGCTCTCCGACAGATATTGCATTTATTACAATGACGGCACCACAGCTCAAGTATCTGCAGAAAATGTTTTGTCTTGTTGCTCTTACTGTACCCACAGGCTAGCTTGTGAAGGAGGATTCTCTCTCATGGCGTGGGCCTATCTTCAGTACACACTTGTAGTTAGTGGAGGATCGTACGGAAATTTAGAGGTAAAATGTAATTACCTCTAGTAGTTATAGTCCACAGGTTTTATTATAGTTGTATAAGTGGTAAATATTTTGGTGTTATTCGTCCATTGTGATAGAATGTTTGTTCAGCAGATAACATAAGAGTAATCTGTCCTATGAGTAGAGTCCGCGATACTATAGCGTAAAATGGAGTGGGGGAAGGTTATTGACATTTGATCACGCCCACTTTTGTGTTTTTTGGTTCCTAACCTAAGCCACGCCCACATTTTTGGGGTCTTGGGTTTTTTGGTTCCTAACCTGAGCCCACCTTTTTTGAGGATTTTGGATTTTTGGTGCAATTTTGGGGATTTTTGGATTTTTGGGCAAATTTTGGGGAGTTTTTGATTTTTGGGTGAATTTTGATCTTTGGGGCTTTTTTTGGGCCGCCATTTTTTTTTTTGGCAGCCATCTAGTTGAGTAATAATTAATATTCAATTTAATTTAATTATTTGCTTTGAAAAAAGTTTGAATGTCTCCGAGAGTCGAACCGGGTTCCTCCATATACCGAGTCCGCAACGCTACCGATTAGGCCACAGCGCTTTCTCTTAAGAAGTAATCTTTTAGTTAAGTATATAAGTTTAACATTCGTCATCAACCTTGTATCAGATAAGAGTGTTATATAGTGTCATTATATAACCCCGAACATTACCGATACTAACCAAGTCCAACCGAAGGGCACTTAGTAAAAATTAAGACTCGCAAACCGATCTTTTCCGATAACCTTAGGCTTTGTTGTACCCCTGTAATATACACTGTGTCTACCTTACTTACCCGAACCAAAACCCGAACTTGACCGAACTTAACCTTAGGCTTCGCTATACATTGAATTATCTTTAAAAAAATTGTTATATTGTATGGAAAACCGAGCTAACCCGCAAGTAAGGTTCTGTCCGAGTCCAACCGAAGGCCACTTAGTAAAAATTAAGAATTTGGCAAACCTTAGGCTCTCCCGCAACCCATGCAAGCCGCACTTAGGCTTACCATAGGTGCTGCCACAACCCGTGCGTATTATATACACTATTTCTACCGGTCTTACCCGAACCAAAACCCGAACTTGACCGAGCTTAGGCTTCGCTGTACCCTGAATTATTTTTATAAAATGTGTTATAATGTACGGAAAACCGAGCTAACTCGAACGTAAGGTTCTGTTTGAGTTCAACCGAACCGTACCTAGCCGAACTAAAACTTTGGCTAACCTTAGGCTCTGCCGCACCCCATGCGTATGATTTACGTAACTACATAACCGATCAAAATATAACGTAATGTATCTAAAAAGTAAAACAAGTTGTATTCGGTCTAACTCAACCCCGGGGACACCCCTCCCCCAAATTTTGCAACAAAATTTCGAAAGAACGGAAATGTTAATGTTTTTAACGGAGGCTTAAGTGCAAACGAATTCTACAATATATTTCGTACACGCATGCTGCTATTCAACGTCTTCATGTGTAGAGCAATTTTCCCCACAACGGAATTTCTCCACAACGGTTATTAATATAAAATTCGCTCAACTCAACGGTATTTTCCGAACGTAAGGATCTGCCGTATCCCATACGTATGATATACGTAATTACATAACCAAACTTAATCGATTCCACGTGTATTACTTAACTGTTAAAACTTTCTCTAAGCCACCATTAAAATTTGTTTCAATATAAATTCTCCATATGTTTGTCGGTAAACACGGCCGCTTAGTAACAATCACGGTTTTAGCTTTTACATTAAAATTATCAATAATTACTCTATGTTGTGTATCGTTTAATCGATTGGTTATTAATAAAATTTCTGTTTTATAACGCGTTTCTTTTTACTCGATACTTTACCACTTCTTTGACCTTAGGCTCTTCCGCACCCTTTATTTACATAAAAACTTTCGATAGTGATTTTATGTTCTAAATTATTTATTAGCACGATTATACTAAACGCTTTTCCCGGAATTTTGTAGTGTAATACTTCTAACTCATTCACTGGATAAAGGCACAACAAAGACGAGAACCAGCATTCTGAACTTTAACTGACTAACATTTCTGTATATTGTTATAAAATCGACACCCCAGCTAAATGCTGACTAGACATTTCAATAGTTAGCAATTGTAATGTAAATCTTTACACAAGTTTGGAGGCTTTGACCTATTCGATCTTTTCCGAACTAAAACAGGCTGCGCTGTACTCTTGAAATATAACTGTTTATACCGTACAAACCTAGCGTAGATTATACTTTGGGGTTATGTTTACAACTTCAATTATTATAATTTTACTTACGAATGTAAGGCTCCCCCGAGTCCAGCCGAACCACACTTAGCCGAACTAAAACTTTTCTAACCTAACCTTAGGCTCTGCCACACCCTTGTGTGTGATATACGTAATTACACAGCCGACCAAAATATAACGTAATGTTTCTAAAAAGTAAAACAAGTTGTATTTGGTCTAACTCAACCCCGGGGTCACCCCTCCCCTAAATTTTGCAACAGTTTAGCCCAAGGTTAGCCAAAGTTTTAGTTCGACTAAGTATGGTTCGGTTGAACTCGGACAGAAATTTACGTTCGGGTAAGATCGGTTTTCCGTACATTATAACACATTTTATAAACATAATTCAGGGTACAGCGAAACCTAAAGTTAAGTTTGGTCAAGTTCAGGTTTTGGTTTTTGTAAGACCAGTTGAAATATATTACAAGGGGTTGTGGCAGCGCCTATGGTTAGCCTAAGTTTTAGTTCGTTATAGATCGGTATGCTGGAGTTGTGACAGAGCCTTACGTTCGGAAAATACCGTTGAGTTGAGCGAATTTTATATTAATAACCGTTGCGGGGGAAATTTCTCTAGGCTGAATAGCAGCATGCGTGTACGAAATATATTGTAGAATTCGTTTGCACTTAAAGCCTCCGTTAAAAACATTAACATTTCCGTTTTTTTTCGAAATTTTGTTGCAAAATTTGGGGGAGGGGTGACCCCGGGGTTGAGTTAGACCGAATACAACTTGTTTTACTTTTTAGAAACATTACGTTATATTTTGATCGGTTATGTAGTTACGTATATCATACGCATGGGGTGCGGCAGAACCTAAGGTTAGCCAAAGTTTTAGTTCGGCTAGGTACGGTTCGGTTGAACTCGGACAGAACCTTACGTTCGGGTTAGCTTGGTTTTCCGTACATTATAACACATTTTATAAAAATAATTCATAGTACAGCGAAGCCTAAGCTCGGCCAAGTTCGTGTTTTGGTTCGGGTAAGACCGGTAGAAATAGTGTATATCATAAGCACGGGTTGCGGCAGCGCCTATGGTTAGCCTAAGTTCGGCTTGCATGAGTTGCGGGAGAGCCTAAGGTTGGCCAAAGTCTTAATTTTTACTAAAAAACCCCCAAAATCCAAAAATCCCAAAAAGGTGGGCTTAGGTTAGGACCCCAAAAAAGTGGGCGTGGCTTAGGTTAGGAATCAAAACACACACAAAAAACACCCAAAAAGTGGGCGTTACCAAAGGTCAATGACCTTCTCCCACTCCATTTTACGCTATAGTATCACGGACTCTACTCCTATGCATCAGCTGGCTTCACCCCAAATTTAGAGCCTGCCTATCCACCACCATCCAGGATGTTCCTCTACTTAATACTATCTGACCTCTTTGCAAACTTCACCATTTCAGGAAGGCCCACATCTACTTTCGCGCCCTCACATAACATATTATGTCTTATGTTATGCCACAGTATCATTTGCAAGAAGTAACAAGTTGTGGTGTTTTCTCCTATTCTCATCAATCGTAATTGGTCCAGTCCCAATTGCCCTTATTCTCTAAATGTCTATTTAGTGAACACTGCTTTGTCAGAATACCTAACATTGATATTTATTATACCTTCATTCTCATCAGGCCTGTCCAAGAAGACATTTTACTGTCTCATACATAACTCAGTACTTTATTTTAGACCCATTTTGGATCAAAATTTTAATGTTTCCACTGAATTCAGAATAGCATATAACAGCAAAAATCACATTAACTACCTAAACAACAGGTTAGGAACACTTTACTAATAGCAACATAACCTATATTCATAAAGTACCTAACAAAACCAAACTATCTCGATAATCAAGTCTAAAGAACCTCGACCTACATTACTAGGTCTAAATAACAGAAAATCATATACAACTGATCAGAAACAAACCATCCAGATATTAATTCAAGATCAAAAGACAAACCCTAGAAATGTCCAAGATAGGCCTAGAATTGAAATCATAAATATTCAAAATTGTAGACGTTTACACATAAATTAATCACACCACAATACAATTAGAACTTCACATATCTTTATTTAAATTCACTTCACCATCTGGTGAATCTTCCAAACTTTATTTGTAGCAAAACATCATTTTATAAATAAACAACAAAAATCAAACGCCAGCCATCTTCCAGCATCCAAACGTAGGTTAACTCAACCACGGATTTCGATGTATTAAAGAAAATAATTATTAGCTTGTAGAAAACTGTAAGATTTCATTAGTTGCAATTATTATTTGTATGTAAAACATGTGTTAGTTTAAATCGTAAACATTGTAAAAATATTGAATAAGAAGAAATAATTTAAAGTAAAACCTACTGAAAACAATTCAACGTCCCAAAAACTAGAACAGCTGATATGTATAAACGCGATAAAAAATCAACCTTTAACTATTTAAATATTAAAGAAATAACAAACCAATTTAATTATAATAACGAATATAAATGTTAGAAATGATTAGTGTAAACCCAAATTGGCTATCATCCCAAAAAGAATTAAAATACCAGGACTATATGGTGCAGCGGAAGAATACAACCGTTTCAACAAAAGAGTTAACTACATACAGATAATATCCGTCCGCTGTAACAAAAGAAGCGGGCATTTTGAAGAAAACAATTCAATTGCAATACAGCCTCCAGACCGTAAAGAACTCAAATTGTACAATCGAAGTTTTGCAAATATTCTTTATATAAAGAAGTGAATAGAATCAGTGTCACTTATACAGAGAGTGGTATACTCTGGCAAATAACTTCTAAAAACACTAATATATCTATAAGAACTATTTGAAAGGCCTAAAATTGTTAATTTAATTACTACAAGGAAAATTGATCTTTTAAACACTCTTTCTAAATTCTTTCTCTTTAAATTCAATTTATGTATGCGTTAAGACCAAATAATACAATCATTCCAGCCGAGTGCCTACCCCGAGATCCGAATAATTATTAAACATATTCTATGAACTTAAATTATTGTGTAAAGACTGAGCTAAGCATTTTTTTATATTTATATAAAGTATTGAAGAAATCTGAGTCCAATTAATGTGTTATAAATATTATTTGTACAACAGAAGTATAATAAACAAATGTTTAATATGTTAATATAACATAATGTAGTTGTTACTTAGTAGTAGTAGAAGTTATAGATTTATAACCTATTTATAATAAAACAAGTTTAGATATTCAAATCAAAACCGTTGGCTTGAATTGAGTAGGGCCAATAGGTGATGAGACTATATTTGAATATTTTCAGAATATTATAGAAAACATAAATTACAAAATTTCAAAAGATAATAATTTCAATTGAACATTTCGAGATTAATTAATTAAAAATTATAACATCAAAATAGATATCATTATAAGCAAGTTTATAATTTACAATATGAATGGACTTTCTTTCTTTTTCTATCTTGTTTACTTATCGTTGCCTTGAATTCTACATTGTCTGCCTTCCAATAACATCCATATTCACCTAAGAAACTTTTTGTTTGACTATCTGATCAGATCCTGATTTGTCCCTTATTTTAAGCTGTTTCTCTTGGCTTGGAATGTTGTATATTGGTAAATGCTTCTGTTTAAATCACAGATGCATTTCCAGTGACTATAGTCTTTCCGCTCGGCCATGATACCTGACTTCTCGGAATTCAACCCCCCTCCCTACCCGCTCGCCTTGCCTGCCAGTGGCAAACAATGACTCACCTAGTAGAGGGGGAGTTGAGTTCCGAGAAGTCAGGTATCACGGCCTAGCGGAAAGACTATAGCACAGTTCCAATTCCTCAATCTACTCTTCAGCAACCGACGAGCCTGTGTTTCCACGTCTTCAGGTCCGTTCCCATCGAGTTTTCTTTCCGACTAGAGCAATCTCTTCAGGGCTAAGAAGAGAAGACGGAAGAAGGAAAAGAAATTTGGTAAATAGCTTCTCATTATCCCCTTCTAAGTGTAAATAAACAGTTCCGTTTAAATACAAGCCACAAGCTTCGCACCTGAATTATACAGTATCTATAATGCTATTGAATATACAAATAATACACAGTTGGATCACTTTGTAATATGCACTGACTCTAATATCCTATTCAGCTAATTGACAATTCCAGATGCTTCTTTTGAGCAATGTGTAATAGTACTGTTCTGTACTTATTTTGTATTCCCGCCACAAACCAAGATATATCAGCATAACTCATCGCTTAGCAACAGAAGTTTTATGTATGTTTAACTTTTGTGACCTTTGATTGGTCGCTGGCTAACAAAGCCGAAGAACGCTTGATAAAAAACCACGAGACTGGACAAGCAACGCGCTTTACATCGGTCGTGATCATATGCATGGGTTAATACACGCTGTAAGTAACCCGTACAACGCCGCTAATAGAATAGTGATTACGATACTACGAATTATTCTCGTTGGTAATCGTACGCTCCGAGTATTTGGTCGCAAACCATTTTATACCTTTTATTCTGTCATTTATCCATAATTCATATTGCTGAATTATACGCCATTCGCTCATGTGCTGTTAACTAACTTTGCAAAACCAAAGATATCGCGAAACCTTAATTAGCGAACCTTGTCTATGGTTTGTACTTATAAACTGTGAACAGTGATATTTTATTTGTGAACAGTGTGATTTGTGCCAATTTATTATAATTAATTTGTGTCGAGTGTCTTCGCCAGGTACCTGTGCGCACGTTTACGAACAACGCCATTGGCCTACGCCGTCCTACAGAAATCTACAATACTTCGTTCGCTTCAACCATGGTAGGAAAATGTAAAGTCACAATTCTACAGTTTCAATAATATAGACAAGAATATAATAAAATATTAATTGTTCTCGTTTAAATCTGGTTACTTGTATAAAACAAGTTGGTCCCTCGAATATAAAGGTCTCACAAACTTAAAAACTTTAATTACGCATCATATTTTTGGTCCCGTCGTGTCCGGATTAAGATATAATTATTCATAATAATTAATTAGTGAGCCACGCTATGGTCAAACAGACATTTAAGCTTGTATCATATCTTTGGTTTTGGTAAAGTTAAGAGTTGGTTAAATACGCCATTTTCTTTTACAATCTGGTAAAGTAAGCCTGTTACTGCGCAGTCCTTTCACGCAGATAGTCTACGATCGCAAAAACTTAACAGATGTCGCTGCTGCGATACTGGAATCAAATCAGCTGATAGTTGTTCGTTGTTTACAAACAAGTGATCATCGTTTGAATTTACAAGACTTTCAAAGTTATTATTATTATTGAAATAAATTAAACTTATAAATAAACAATATTTATTATTTTTTAATCATTGTTTTGAATCTAATTGATATTTCTTAGCATTTTGCTTGATTGTGTAAAAGGTGAAATTAATTATTTACAAGCCTTGTCTACATAAAACTAAGTTGTAAACACAGTAGCCTACTATTATCTCTGTAGTGAATAATGCTTGGAAACAATATACAGCGTTATGTTATTGCTTACTTAATACATTTCTTGCAATTTTAATAATAATTGCTTACGGTCTTACATCTTGACTTATAAAATAGGCCTAACATTGCAACCTATTTATTAAAGGACTAGGCCTACTGATCTTAAAACTTTCTATATACAATCGTATATATATATCTTTACAATATATATATATATACTTACCTTCTAATAATAACTAGGTTATATTCATTTATAACCTCAAAACTGTTTGAAATTTGATTTGTCTTATTCCGAATTGGAAATATAAAAAAATAATTATGCGTTTCAATGCATTTCAACGCCAATCTGAACTCATCTCAGGTCGATTCACCACAATATGTGAATCTGTTCTTTCGATTGCTGAAGCTAGCAACGAAAGCGCGATAACGCCTCAAGTCGAGAAAAAACTTATCGAGTATTACGACAGTATAATAAAAAAATCCGCAGAATTTGATTCTTTTGTCGATCGGATCGCGTCAGATGAAAATACCACGGATTCGCAAATTAAAGAAGTACTCAAAAGATACAAGACGGAATTGCTGACTTAGCAATCACAGCTAAAACCAATATTAAATTAATTTTACCTAATGTTGGATCACCCGATACCCTTAATACGTCAACTTTCTCACACCATTCAGATATAAATAAAACTTCAATTAAGTTGCCTCGAATTTCGCTACCAATTTTCAACGGTAAATTGTCGGAATGGACAACATTCTACCATATGTTTCATACTACAATCCACCAAAACGAGTCGTTATCTACAACAGAAAAGTTTACTTATCTTTTGTCATGTTTACATGGGGATCCTTTGAATCTAATAAAGGGTCTGTCTACCTGTCGCACCACTTAATTATCGAATAGCTTGGTATACAATCTGTGGCAGATATCAAAATACTCGAAGGTTAATTGGCTATCATTTAAATAAAATTATTGACATGCCGACTGTTAATCTTGCCTGTTTTACAAGCATTAGACAGTTTGTAGATGTTTATTCGGAAAACTCGAGAGCATTAAAATGTTTGAATTATGATATTAGTCAAGAATTAACATTATTAACTATTTTGTTAAAAAAACTTGAAAATGAATCACGCAAGAGATTTGAGGACAAGCGCACCTCCGATCATAGTATGCCGACAATTAATCAATTAATGACATTTTTAAACGACGAATGTATACATTTAGAAGACGCAGCCGCAACTCAGAGCGATTCTCTGAAAACAGTTAATTTTAAACAAAATATGAACAAACAGTCTACAGATTTTAAGAAATCTAAACCCATACACAATGTTTATCATGTCACAAAACCTTCAACCGCTAATTGTGCGTATTGTAACAATAGTTCACACAATATAGCCTATATAAATGCATCGCTTTTCAACATTTAACTCCAAATAAACGCCTCGATTTCATACAAACAAAACGCTATTGTATAAATTGTTTAAGCACTGTTCACACTCTTTCGCATTGCAAGTCTACACATACTTGTCACACTTGTAACAAACGACATCACACTTTTTTGCATCTTAACACGGCATCCGACAACCTAAATCAACCTTCAACCTCAGGTTCAAGATGACTATCAAACAGGAAATCAACTATTGATTCAAGCTCGGTCTACACACAACCTACAGTTTATTTACCCAATAACGCAAACACGAATTCAAGTTTTAATCGCAGTAATAGAAGCCTAGCTAGTCTGTCAAATAGGCCTACCGAACAAATCAACTCTAAGGGTCTAATTACCATAATAGGCACTGTCAAGGTCCTTGTGACCTCAAGTAAACAAAACTCACAAATAGTTACCGCCATTTTGGATTCAGGTAGTCAAATAACTCTAATATCAACTCGCTGTGCTCTAAAACTAGGTATATATATTAAACCATCTGTTGTACAGCTAAATGGCATTTCTAATGTATGTACAGAAATTAAAGGGTTTGCCAAAATAAATATCTTAGCTCTTGACGGTTGTATACTTCAAGAAAACCACAATGTTAATGTTTTGGATAAAATCGCATCTGAACTTCCAAAGTGGGAAACTAGTGTTGAGTTAAAGGGGAGAGTGAAAAATCTAAAACTTGCGGATCCTCATTTCAATGATCCTGGTGAAATAGACCTTCTCATCGGTGCTGACCTATATGGCCTAGCCATAACCGGTCATAAAATAGACTTAGGCGAACGCATGCCTACTGCTATAGAAACCATCTTTGGATATACGTTAATAGGCCCTATTCAAGCTAGTACGCTAGGGCAACATTCTCCGTCGCTATTGTTAACTAATGCATTAAATCTAAATGAGTTATTGCAGCAATTCTGGTCTGTAGAAGAACCTCCTCTTGTAACCACGACCAACACGGAAGAAATGGAATGTGAAAACCACTACATTTCTAATATCACTCGGGAAACTAGAGGACGATATGTTGCTTCGCTTCCTTTTAAAGTAAACCCTTTGACTTTAGGAAATTCTTTCGTGCAAGCTAAACGACGGTTCTTAAGTCTAGAAAATTCTTTCAATACAAATCACAATCTAAAACGCGAATACTCTGCATTTTTGACAGATTATCTCAAGTCCGGTCATATGCAATTAATCAGTGAATCTGTTTTACAAAATCAACATTTCTTTTTACCACATCACGCACTGTTTAAGGAAAATAGTTCAACAACAAAACTTCGTGTTGTTTTCGACGCAAGCGCAAAAACTACAAACGGACTTTCCCTCAATGATACGCTACATTGTGGTCCAAAGCTTCAGAATAATATATTTGACATAATTTTTCAATTTAGGCGCTACAACACTGTCGTTTCATGTGATATAAGACAGATGTACCGGCAAATAAAAATCGCACCCGCTGATCAAATTTATCAACTAATTTTGTGGAGAGAACACTCCTCACAACCGCTGTTAATATATAAGCTAACTACAGTTACTTATGGTTTAAAGCCCGCACCTTATCTCGCAATTCGTACACTAAATCAACTAGTGCACGATGAGGGTCTTCAGTACCCACTCGCATCGCAAGTCATAAAAAACAATATTTATGTCGATGATATAGTAACCGGTTCACATGACGTGCCTACTGCGTTACAATTACAAACACAACTTATCAAATTTCTCGCCAAAGGTCAATTCGAATTGAGGAAATGGTCTTCAAACGCACCTGAGTTATTACAAGCAGTTCCTGAAAGTTATCGCGAAAAGCCTTTGTATTTCAAAGCGCCTGACCAACCTCTATTCTATATATTAGGTTTAAAGTGGACGCCATCTACTGATGAATTCTCATATAAGATTAACAAAATAGAACCAATATACACAAAACGAGCTATTTTGTCTGTGATCGCACATTTGTATGACCCATGCGGTTGGCTATCACCAATTACATTTCATGCTAAATGTATTATTCAATTGTTGTGGTCAATCGGAGTAGGTTGGGATGACACGCTACCTGAAAATGTTACTAATGCTTGGAAAGCCCTTATCGAAGACTTACCCAATTTAGAAAAGATTGAAATATCTCGCTACACCCACTTACATGACGCAGTTAATATACAACTTCATGGTTTTTGCGACGCTTCTGAACAAGGCTATGCAGCTATTGTATATTTACGCACCGCACACCTTAACAACGAGGTTAAAACGCAAATCTTAATTGCAAAATCAAAGGTCGCACCTTTGAAACGCATTTCCCTACCACGTCTAGAACTTTGCGGAGCACATTTGCTCGCTAAGTTAATGCATTACTGTACCAACTTAATTGCATCGCAATACAAAATTGATCTTACACGCTGTTGGTCTGACTCATCCGTGACACTAGCATGGATAAGAACACATTCGTATAAATTAAAAGTATACGTTGCTAATAGGGTGACTCAAATTCAAGATTGGGTCTCACCTGAAAAATGGTCTCATGTCTCTTCAAGTCACAATCCTGCTGATTGTGCCACGCGACCAATTTCCTCGTCTTCATTTGTTAACCACACTCTATGGTGGTCGGGGCCAAATTGGCTGAGACTTTTTGACCATGCATGGCCAAAATCACAAATTAAAGTGATAGACATGCTTCCCGAAATCCGAACTAACCCAATTCACATAGGAATTTTATCTAAGTCAACAGACTGGGACCTAGTAAATAAATATTCAAATTGGACAACACTTAAACGCATTTGTGCGTATCTTTTAAGATTCGCTCATAACTGCAGGAATAAAGTTAAACACACTGGATCACTGTCATTGAAAGAAATCAATACAGCTGAAGAACAAATAATTAAAATAATACTACACACTCATTTTTCTGAGGATATCCGACTTTTAAATAATAAGAAAATTTGTACCACCCGTTTGCAACGTCTTTCACCGTTCCTTGACAGTAATCAAATGTTACTTGTAGGAGGAAGAGTTACTCAATCAGCACTGAACTACAACGCCAAACATCCTTATATTCTGCCTAAAAACCATCATATAACTACTCTAATTATTAATTATTACCATATTAAATATTTACATGCAGGACCTCAGTTGTTACAGTCATTATTATCTCACACTTACTGGATTCTTTCTGCAAGAAGTATCATTCGCACTTGTATTTTTAAATGTATGACATGTTTTAGAGCCAAACCATCTCACAAGATTCCTCTAATGGGAGATCTTCCCAAGGACCGCATAACACCTTCAAAACCATTCACGAAAACCGGAGTTGATTATGCGGGTCCATTTCATGTTAAAATCCATACTTTGCGCCAGGCAATCACTGTAAAGGTATATTTGTGCATTTTTATATGTTTCGCCACAAAGGCTGTCCATTTGGAGGTCGCCATGGACTTATCAACTGAGGAATATATCGCCGCACTTACTAGGTTCATATCTCGCAGAGGACTCTGTTCTGATATATTCTCAGATTGTGGAACTAACTTCATGGGCGCCGCATCAAAATTGTCTAATATCTTGTCCAAACTACAGAAACAAGACCAATTTAAACAGCATGTGAGTCGTTTTGCTACTGAGCATAACCTAAATTTTCACTTTCTACCTCCAGCAGCACCTCATCAGGGAGGTCTTTGGGAGAGCGCAGTCAAGAGTGCGAAACATCATCTTTTAAGAATCTTAGGCGAACAACGCGTGTTCCTCATGGACTTCATAACTCTGATAGCCAGAGTCGAGGCTATTTTAAATTCACGACCATTGACACCACTATCCAATGATCCCACAGATCTCGCCGCTCTTACACCAGGTCATTTTCTTATTGGTCAGTCATTAGTAACTATTCCGGAAGAAGACATTACATCTATTCCCCATAATCGTCTCAACCACTGGCAACACGTCCAATCGTTTACTGACCGACTATGGAAGCGCTGGAGCAGAGATTATCTTCATACTCTCCAGCATCGTTCAAAATGGACCCGACCATCGGAAAACCTCGGTGTCGGTGATCTAGTTCTCATACATGACTACCAAACTCGACCGCTTTCTTGGCCAATGGGTCGTATTCAAGACATTCATCCTGGTCGGGATGGAGTCGTCCGCGTAGTAACTGTGCGAACCTCAACAGGAACACTTTCTCGCCCTGCAATCAAAGTGTTTAAACTACCCATCCACTGCGATCGGTCACCATAATTTAATACACATCACTTCACTATCAATTTAACCTAATCTCTACCTACTGTTTAATTTAATAACTCTATAGTCTTCCTATTGAAACACTGTTTCAAGGGCGCTGCTATGTTCTGTACTTATTTTGTATTCCCGCCACAAACCAAGATATATCAGCATAACTCACCGCTTAGCAACAGAAGTTTTATGTATTACAACGGGCAAAACCCGTGTAAATCCGGAAATTTTGAAATTTTATTGAAATATGTAAAATGCAAGATTTCTGGGCGACCATGTGGATGAACCCAATGTAGCGCGGCCTTGAACAAGTCCCGGCGAGGTGGTTGTTATCGTACAGATGGAACTATTGAACCCGAGCTTGTTCGGGATTGTAAAATTAACTTAGAATAAAATCAAAGATTTTTAGGGAACACCTGGATCCAGGACTATTACGTATTTGGGTTCTATGGCGGGAACACATTACGCTAATCACGGGTGTGTTGTACGTATGAGACTCAGGTCGTAATACTAAACGGTGATGACGTAACAATCAAGTAAAGTCTAGGGAAAATTTCAAATTTCCTCAAAAGCCTGGAAGGGAGGTATTTTTGTAATGAGCAAAATAAGGCCTATAAAAAAGGTGGTATGACAAAAAGTCATAATTTCAATATTTAGCGAATCAGGGTAGAAACACTGACGCTAAAGTCAATTAAAGTTAAAGTTTAATAAAGTTTAATGAGTACAGGTTATTAAGAAGGATTAGTTGCTTAGGAAAAGCAAAAGAAAATTCAAATAAAATAATTATTATAAATGGTAGGAGTTTTCACACCTGGCGGTTAAGTCAGTAGGGAAAATTGTATTTTTTAAACTATTAATCTAAAGTAATAAAGCAGGGAGGTAAATTGATTATTGTAAAAACCAGTATTTTAAATAAATTAACGGTATTTAACGTAAATGTAAAACTTGGAAAATCGTATACTTTTAAATGGCAAAAACTTCGTTAAAAAAACCTATTATAGAAATCAGACTTCGGCTATTGTCACAACAACAATAGACCTTCAGGAAAATGAAAATGAAAATATAAAATAATGAAAATGGAAAATTTTTAAAAGAAAATGCATAGGGAAAACGCTAGGGAAGGCCTAGGAAGAGAATGGAGCGGCCTACAACTTTCATTCAAGTTTCTAAAAAACAGGAAAAAATCACAGATTAAGAAAAGCTATTTCGCGGGAAAATCCCATAAAACCGCGAGGAGTTAGAAAGGAAAGTTGAAAATTCGCACAGTAGAATAGGAGAGGAAGGGTTAGGAACCACGTAAAGCGCTGAGCCAATCAGAGCGGAGAGGAGCTTTGGCGGCCGGAACAAGGATGTGGCATTCAAATAATTTAAGAAGTTTAAGCCTTAAAACTACGATAAACAAGATAAAAATAAAGGATTTAAATGTATTGCTAAACAAAGGATGATTTTACACACAGGAAGGTGTAAGAAAATCACTTTAATGTGAAAAAATGAATTTTCGCGGAAAAATCGCGAAAGTGGAGATGGAAGGAGGCTTTATAAACCCTGGACGGGAATTTCAAAAGGATTATTGGGTGAACGACAGTACACGGAGTGTATGTCACTCTGTTTAGAGGATTTTTGGTGATCGACAGTACACGGAGTGTATGTCTCTCTGTTTATGGATTTTAAGAGTTAGTACGGAGTTTGCTATTGTACGGGTGAAGTGATCAGCGGTTTGACAAGGCGATACAGGAATATAAGCAGGAATACAATATACTGCTAAGGCTATATTATCAATGAAGTAGCTAAGAAACTTCAGGGACCTGGACTTCTGGAACGTTTTGGCGGACAACTGGACATGAGTATCTAACGTGGAAGAGTTAGCAGGACGATCCCCGGACACATAAAGGACTACTACAAACCACAGTCAACTATAACTCAACGGAAGAACATCTGACGCAGCTTCACGACAACAATAGAACAGCACGCTGTCATCATTGTACATCGCCAAAAGCGCAGAGAGCAACGTTACCCTACAGGTTCTTCTGCTGCTATAAACAACAATCAGCCCCGTGTTAGACGGCCATCTTAAACAACAAATTTGAGGTCTGTGTCAGCGAATTTACGTTTATTCCCCACAATTTGCCTGACTAAATTCAAATTTAATTTATTACAGATACTGGGTTAGTAGGATTGGAAATTGTTTTTCTTAGTGTGAAATGTTTTTATAATATCTAAAGTCGTATAGCATAAAAATAATTAAAGTAAATTCATAATTTAAATAAATTAAAAATAAGTAATTAATAAAAAGCTTGGAACAAAGCATATTAATTAAAAGCATAATTAAAAGTAATATTAAAATTTGTTCTACCTTATTAGATTAAGCAAGAGTTAAAGAAAATTGCTTTTGTTGCAAATTGTATAAATTGGAAAAGAGTTATCCAAAGGTATTATTTTTGAGTTGTGTTTTTTAAGATTAATAAATGGATGATTATTATTTTACAGTATAAAAAAGTTTCTAACGTTCACTTACCTATTGTTGAATATTCCATTGTTATATTTCCTAGTGTTAGAAATATTATCAAGGTGTTACGTTATATAATTATCCAAGGCACAAATAAAATTATTTACAAGGTCAGTTCCACTGTATTCACTTCCTCGAGGAATACAGATAGTAAATTCTATTTTTGCTTGTGCTCAAAGCTGAGTTTTATTAAGATTACTGGAAGTGTAATTTGTAGTTTTTTAGTCAAAATATTCAGAGTAATATTAGACAAACAGTTAAATCACCCAGGCCCTTTAAAGAAAAAGGATAGCCTGTACTTCCAGTGGGTGATTTTAACTTATCCTACACAGTACACGTTCGCTGAGGTGTGTCGTATAGGTCGAAAAAGACTGACACCCTACAGGGCGATACAAAAGTGTACAGTTGTAAGATTATCGTTGCAAAGTGAGCTAGATTTCAAAAAACAGAGTCACCTCACCGGCGATATATCTTAAGCGTTGTAGAGATTGGCGTACCCGCAGAAGGGCCGTTGATACTTTGCAAAAGCGTAAGCGTGTACCGTTGTAGTATGTTTAACTTTTGTGACCTTTGATTGGTCTCTGGCTAACAAAGCCGAAGAACGCTTGATAAAAAACAACGAGACTGGACAAGCAACGCGCTTTACATCGGTCGTGATCATATGCATGGGTTAATACACGCTGTAAGTAACCCGTACAATGCCGCTAATAGAATAGTGATTACGATACTACGAATTATTCTCGTTGGTAATCGTACGCTCCGAGTATTTGGTCGCAAACCATTTTATACCTTTTATTCTGTCATTTATCCATAATTCATATTGCTGAATTATACGCCATTCGCTCATGTGCTGTTAACTAACTTTGCAAAACCAAAGATATCGCGAAACCTTAATTAGCGAACCTTGTCTATGGTTTGTACTTATAAACTGTGAACAGTGATATTTTATTTGTGAACAGTGTGATTTGTGACAATTTATTATAATTAATTTGTGTCGAGTGTCTTCGCCAGGTACCTGTGCGCACGTTTACGAACAACGCCATTGGCCTACACCGTCCTACAGAAATCTACAATACTTCACTTCAACCAAGGTAGGAAAATGTAAAGTCACAATTCTACAGTTTCAATAATATAGACAAGAATATAATAAAGTATTAATTGTTCTCGTTTCAATCTGGTTACTTGTATAAAACAAGTTGGTCCCTCGAATATAAAGGTCTCACAAACTTTAAAACTTTAATTACGCATCAAGTACACATAAAAAAGAATGTATCTGCAATGGGTTTCGAAGCCATGTAGGAATGAACTCGTTGATACTTTGGATTATGATGCAGCACATGCAAAAACCAACTCTATTTCAGATATAATTTTACCAAAGTATGATTTGACGTCTGCAATATAATTTCAACAAACAAATATTTCGGAAATGCATAAATACAATAAAGCCAATGGTTAAAAATCAATAAACCCGGAAATCCCCCAAAACCGGCATTCTTCAAATAAAAATTCAGTAGGTATGAATTAAAAAACATACTTAGGATTCATTTTGGCCATACAATTATAAAAAAAATTTGCATGTTAAAGGGTAGATTTAGACTTTTTAGCCCGCTTAATTTCCTACCGAATGGTATAACTACTAAAAAACAGAATGGCAGATAGCTGGTAAAATGAGCGTTTCAAGACATGTATATAGGACTTAAACGAATAGGCTCCTGTATTTTTGTTTCTAAAGTTATGTAACTATTATAGTTAATTACCTTATTTATTGTTTTTTGGTTTTATGTTTTGATAAATAAATAACTTTTATGCTTGAAATGTGTGAAAGAATTATTGCAAAAAAATTTTGTGAAGATCTGACGATGGTGACTTTACCAGTTATCTGCATAATAATAATGACTGTTTGGAGAAAGTAAAAGTAGGCTAATTAATTATAATAATTTCATAACTTTAGTTTATATTATATTTCTTCTTTATTTTGATCCTCCTGAATTATATCCAAGCATTAAAGAGTAGCCCTGTGTAGAGTTTTAATGGTAGATATTAATGATAACATCGTACTTTGTATTTATTATTATTAAATATTTATGTGAGAAATAAAAATGCGTATTTCATTATTCACTTTAGAATTTACTCTGATGATTTCAATGTCATTGTTTTTGCAACGATTTATTTAAAGACCTTGATACACTATTGATTTAGAACTTGTTATGGTGTGTTAGCATTAAGTAGGACAAGTAGGTGTCATTAGCTATTAGATCTGATCTCTTATCAGAAGTATATTTATATGTTTAATTTAAAATAAAATATTCTGGCTTGATTTAGTATACATGTAGACCAATAAATTGAGATTATTTTATGTTGAAAAAATTAACATCTAACCGTTTGCATTATGACTCGATGACTAGTTTGTAGAAGAAAATACCACATTCGGAAACAATGATTTTTTATTGTGGAATTATTGAAACAACAAAAGTTTGAAACATTTGACTTTTTCGGTTTGTCTCTTATATATATGTAAATTATTGAGTTAAAAGCTATATTTTCAATGGAGAAGTTGTAGAAGGCCTACATTTTGAAACTTTTAAAATGAGACTTCTAAACAGACATATCAAGACAGATAAATCTTGATCTGTTCATTTTTGACTGATCAAAACGGAAAAATAGGAAAAATTTAATTTGTTTTGAAAAATGAATAATTTTTACATTTAAAAAGTTAAAACTTCGGTATTGTATAAAGTGACTAGTGGACCCGGCAATGCTTCGCTATTGCTTAATTTGAAACTTTGAAAGCCTGTAATTCGTATCCCGTGTAATTCAACATCCTGTAATTCGTATCCCGTGTAATTCAACATAGGCCTAATGATTGCTACACATAATAATAAAACAACTGATTTGAATCAAAAGTTTAATACAATTTTAGGTTAGGCCTTTAAAACCTATGAAATATAATAATTCAAAGATCTAATATTACAATTTAACATTATATTATTGTTACACATTATAAATAAAACAGCTTATTTGGACCAAAGGTTTAACACAATTTTAGGTTAGGCCTATTATTATAAAATCAACACACTTTTTTGAAAGAGTTTGGAATTATCACCATAGCAACCAGAATAACACATTAATAAATACGAATCAGCTGTTTCATCTTTTATATGGATGCTTATGGGAGGGATGAATTTTCGCATTTTCTACCCTTTAAATTCAAAATTTTGCAAAATCCTTTCTTAGTACGCCTCTACATTATTGGACGGATGTACCTTCCAAATTTCAAGTCTCTAGCTTTAATAGAATCGGCTCTGCGTTGATCATCAGTCAGGACATTGCATTTTATATAAGAGATAGTCTAGATAAATGACGTGTAGATTAACCCTGCACAATTTGGGACTGCTGCTTTTTGTCCATACAGTTTTAAATCGAATCATACTATACCATTGTGTCGCAACAACTTGTTCGACATTTTTATCGCTTGATAAGATTTGGTCGTTTGTAATCCTTTATATATCGACACGCGAAACTGACACGCAAAACAAACACGTGAAACTGATGCTTAAAACCAACATCTGAGACCGATACCCGAAAATGATACATAAAACCGACACGTGAAACCAACTCCTGAAACCGATACATGAAACCAATAAACGAAATCGATACATGAAACCGACATGTGAAAGCGACAGCTGAAACCGATACATGAAACCGAACGGCAAAACCAACACATGAAACTGATGCATGAAACCAATACCTGAGACCGACACCCGAAAACGATACGGAAAACCGACAGGTGAAAATCTCACGCGAAACCCAGGCTTGGACAGGGTGCCATATGAATTTTTTAAATACGGTTCAAAGGAGTTTTGCCCAACATTATTACAGATTTTTAACGTTATTTATAAGAAGTTTCCAACAAGACAGTTTCAAGAAATCTGTCATTTTTCCACTCCACAAAAAAGAAGACGTCAATTGTGTTGAAAACTATAGAGGGTTGTCCTTCATTGATTCTATAGTGAAACTATTTTGTAGTTTACTGAAGGGTCGGCTCTAGCTGTCGGCCATGTTGGCTGACACGCCATAACACCGATATTAAATTAAAATCCAAATTTTGTCTTTATTTTTTATCGGATAATTATGAACGATATGTCATTTTAAAGCTATGGTCAATATGCATGCAAATGGCTTTTCAAAACTAAGAAAAATATTTTGTTTAATATCTATTAATAATTTAAAACATTGTTTTTTAATATTTTTTTTACGTTGTCACTATTAATTATAGCGAAAAATTACCTAGCCATTCGCATGAAGAATTTCGTCCCCAAGAGTTTGGTATTTTTTTTAAAACGCTATTTGAACAATTGCGGGTTTTAAATGGATTAGGCTGAGCAATGTCCGTGTAACCTACCGCCGCTATAGTGTGATTTTAAATATTTTTTTACGTTATAACTATAATTGTAGCGAAAAATTACTAATCCATTCGTATGAAAAATTTTGTCCAAAAGAGTTTGGTATTTAAAAAAAAACGCTTTTTGAACAATTGCGGGTTTTAAATGGATTTAGGCTGAGCAATGTCCGTGTAATCTACCGCCGCTATAGGGTGATTTTAAATATTTTTTTACGTTGTAAATATAATTGTAGCGAAGAATTACCAATCCATTCGGATGAAAATTTTGTCCCCAAGAGTTTGGTATTTTTTAAAAAACGCTATTTGAACAATTGCGGGTTTTAAATGGATGTAGGATGAGGAATGTCCGCGTAACCTACTACCGCTTTGGGTGAAGCGCTGGAGTCGCAGGTTGCACTAGTGCCGACCCTTAATCGGATGAATGACTGGCTAATCGAACGGAAAATAATAAACGAATTTCAGACCGTGTTTATAAAAGGATATCTAAAACGACAAGCGATGCACTACCATAAAGATTTTTGTACAATATAACTACTAGGACAAGATGGTTGGTTGTTGGTTTATTACTAAAACAAGGTAAATCTTTTTCTGTTTCGCAGCTACACATGTCTTAATTGAATCTTTCATTAGGTCATCTTTTCTAATTTACATTGATGTATGCATACTTCTAGCTTAATATTGTGCGGAATAGATATACACCTAATTTGATCTAACATTGTATTTGTTGTGTACAGGGATGCCAAAATTACAAAATACCCTCTTGCCAAGGCAGAGCACCTCCCACTGATTTTCCAATTCCGAAATGTCAATCACTCTGTGATGATGAGACAGAACCATACTTTTGGTATTCTGGTAAGTCATGTTTTATAATGTATGTCTTATCACTTAAAGGACTTGAATACTATTGCCCAGGAGTTGGAGTAAAAAGGTATAACAACCCTTTTGGGAAAATTGAAGTTGTCAATCATGGCGCCCTTCTGCCTTAGCCAACATGTTTTTTACTCAAATAACCTGTTTGAAGTGTATTCTGCAAGTAATTTTGTTACCGATAGTGAAGAGCATACGATTTTTTTAAAGTTTTGTTTGTGTAAATTTTGTATATTTCAACCTGGGTTACAGGGCCGTTAAAATGGACTCAATTTAAGAAATAAATTCAAATATTCGCATACCAAGTGAGTTTTATTTGAAAAATTCAATCTCTTTGCGTTTTTTTCACGAAAGCATTAAAACAGGTGCAGCTAAATGGAGCAGTATATATAAACTAGCAACCATACTACGCCTTGACATTAATTTAACGTTTATTACTATATTGTAATCCGTTTTAAATGTATGATGCAATGGATGACGGAAACTATCTTTTATGATAAAGAAAATTAACAAGAATTAATAAAGAGTTATAGTAATTGGGTCTAACAATTACTTGTTAAAAAAAAAACACTGTAATAGTAAAAATGCTAGTTAAACAATTAAATCGAATTACGACTCAACACTTTCTTCAACTTTTACCTTAATGGTAGGAATGCTATTTCTGTAATAACCTCATACATGGAAGCCACATTTTTGAGTAAATTTTTCAAAGGGCACGAAAATCTATTATGTTGAGCTTAAATATATTCATGCTTAACAGAGGCCGTTAATTAATTTGAACAATTAATTAAGTTGTTGTACTATTGTTGTTTGTGTATTGTTATAGACAATTACCAAGAAATTATTTTTTAGGTTGATAACTCGATTATATTTTGAGCTACGGGGTAGGGGGCGGAGGATATTTTGTTTGTAATTAAAATATATTTTTTTGTTTCATAAAATAATTTTTTTTTAAAGTTAGCAGTTTTAGAGATATTTGAAATTAACATTTTTAAATGACAAGAAAGCACAGCGAACTTTGGAGCTATAAGAAAGTTTAACCATTAATAAAATATATTTTTGGGGAAATAGTGAATTTTAGTAAATTTGCTAACAAATACCTTTACATATTCAAATGTGTATGCGAATTTCAAAATTTCAAACCAAGTGTTTCTGAACTCTATTATGCTGTAAAGATTAATTTTCCTACAAACTTTCAACGCAATGTTTGGTATATAAGTATTTACATTATTTTATCGTTTAAGCAATATTTCTAATCGATATCTGAAAACGTAAGCCTTGTTTTTTTATAGAATTGTATTATGAAAAAAGATTAGGCCTAATTCACTGCACCTACTTTACTGAATGTTGTCTTCCAATGATAGATAGATTTACTTATACAAATGATTTTCATTTCACTCTACTCTATTCCCTAATACTAAAATATTGTCACTATATGTTGCAATTAATTTTGGACTTTGCTCTTCATGGCTTCATTGTTCTAGTTTGACTTTTGATGTTACCAAACGGGAAAAGCGGGCGCGATTGGGTGGTAACTATCTAAATATGTTGTTCTGTTATTTTTGGTGAAAAATAATTGTTAAACTTAAAATTTGTATTATTTTTGGCCAAAAAATAAGTATGTAGCATTATATATTTTGTAAATTTCTCAAAATGAGATTAGGTATTTTGTTGGTGAGTCGCAATAATTGTCAAGTACCGAGATATCGTACGTATCGGGAACAGATTTTCGATAGTACATACAGGTACAGTTATCGTAACAATTTGGTCATACATGATCCTGAACTTGGGGCCAAAAAATCAGTAGTAATGAATTTGATTGAGAATTTGCTAAAAAGAATTAAAACAATTTTACAGTAGTAATGAATTTGATTAAGAATTTTCTAAAAAGAATAAACATTTTTTACAGTTGTCGTAGTTTTAAAACAGATTTAGATAAATTTACAGCTTTGGCAGAATAAGATCAAACCCTGTAGAAAAATACAGCATTTCTTGTTACAAATGTAATACAGACAGTGGATTTTTACCTTGGTACCAAATGAATGCTACGATTATGATGTAATAAATGTGTTTTCTCTCAAGCAGGTAGTGACATTATGTGTGAAGCATTGTTTTAGTTAGGTACTGAAAAAAATACATCCAACATGTTTTTCGTGTACAATACCTATATAGGAAAAGTTCACCGACAAGATGAAAACATTTAAAAAATGTACTTAAGTGCCAGAGGATATAAATGGTACTGGCAAAATTATAATCAATTCCTTTAAATTGCCTGGAAATTACATGGGTGGGTTAACGGAAGCAAAACAAGAACAAATTGTTCCTTGAGTTTTCAAGTCAAATATGTTTTAACCTATTTGTAGAAATATTCAGAATGATGCCCCTAGGTACATTCGTTTAGTTGTGTTGTATAATAATAAACGGTTAGCGTTAGATAAGGTGGGTATAATAATTCATAGTTAATTACTAATGACAAACAAACAATCTGTGCTTAGTGTAAAAATAATCACATTTCGTATGAACTGGAATGTGTTATGCACATTGTTATGCTGTTTTTTTAAATAAATAAAAGAAAATCAATACTGACTTTTTTTATTAGTATTTTTGTTATTTTTATTTTATTTTCTCTAATAAATATAAGAAAGCTTAAGTATTATATTTTGTAATTAACTGTTACTATCACATTTGAGTCAAGACTATGTTTCAAATTATTTGTGTCATCTTTGTATATCATTTCAATAACTTACGACTCAACAGTTGATTCCCAAAACCTGTACGACAAAACATTTCATTGATTAAAAATTTTTAGCTAAAAACTGTACCAAAGTAAATATTAGGTGTAAAATAAAACATATAAATTTAAAAAAGACAACATGTTATAATACAAAATTAATTTTGGCATAAGTGGTTTAAATATTATTTTTGTATACAAAGTTTGACGTAAATTCATTCTAGCAAAGGACTACAATAGGTTAATATAATAATGGCCATGGGTACTATCATCACGCCACTGTCACACAATATAATTGGTCTAGGGTTAATATAATGTATTAAATATGTAAAACTTCGTAAAAAATTTAAATCAATGCATTTATTTACAATAAAACTGTTTACAATGGTGACACATTTATGCTAAGGAAAGATGCATTTCTATTATGAATGTATGCATTTCTATTCCTTTATTTTCTTTAAAGTTACTATTGACGATTTTCTTCAAAATGTATTGAAATCGTGCATTTCAGAGAAAAACTAGTTCAAGATAACGGCTAGGACATAAGGACGCCAAGGTCGATAACATTGATTATTTTTATGTCTGTTGATGTACAGCAATAGTTTTCGACTCCTGACCCTATAAACTGGGTACTGACTCAAGTTACTAAACTCATGTTACAGAAATAATTTTTAAAACACAGTACTTCAAGTTCAGTAACGTTTTTTTTATAACCAGTTATTATATTTGTGTCTGCATTATATTTACGTATACAGAACTGATTATGGAATGTTTTAAGAAAAGTTATTGTCGGCTATGGCTTGCTATTTGTTCATTTGTTTAATCCTAGAATGGTGAGATTATTATGTATCAGTGAAGCGTAATATCTACTAACACGTTGTTTTTCTGAAAATTGTCATAGTAAATCAAATTTTAATTTGTACTTATCATTAGGTTTTGAAGAATCCTCAAAAAACCTTTTTTCAAATTTCGTACTTTTTTTACCGTACTCAAAGTTAAAGATTTTCTCAAAAATGTTCTGCGTTTTCCGTATTTTTTATGAACAAAGATTTAGTTTGTTTGAAAACTAAAACTAAACTTTAGTGTAATGAAAATAACAGCATACCCTCCTCTAATTGTTTATATTCTTTATTTACCATAATAAAAATAAGGTAAATACAACGGCCAAAATAATGCCTGTTGCAAATAACTGACTGTTGCAGTATACGTTAAATAAGTTTGTTTTTTGTGAATAATATAAATTTGTTAAATGTTAAAGCTCGCAAATCATACATCCACAGGAACACTACAATTCAAGCGATTCAAAGAGATATTTTTGAAAACGGACCGGTAACTGCAGATATGAGAATATATGAAGATTTCTTCTGCTATAGGAGTGGTAAGGTCCTTTAGGTTTGTTAGTTAGGTTAAATTATGCAGATTGTTGCACTATTTACACTAGAAACCCAAGGTACTTGGGAAAACTCAATTTTAATTAATTGTAACTCACAATATTTAGTACATTCTACAAATTAGTGTATTAAGTCTCGCTCAGAATCAAAACAATTTATTTGGGATTAGGTTAGTTTATGTATGTCGATTGTGTAATATAAACAAACTTTTCCACGTGGTAGAATAAACTAATAGGTTTATACTACTAGTTATAGTTTGAATATTGTTATCACTGAAGATGGCGACTTTGTCGTTGAAATGCATTTGAGTTAATAAACGTATTAGTTGTGAGATTTTGTGTTCAAAGTTTATTCTATCAAGTATATCTTCTCACAAGTCAAGCTCAATATTTATTTATTAACTTTTCCACGGTTAATTCTTTTAAAAAAATGGAGAGTTTAGCTAAATCAAAGGAGATCTGAAACCCTGGATGAGGGTAGGAATTATTGGGATACCTGCTTAACTTATTGAATCATAGCATTTTGGCAAAAAGGGGCTTTTAAAATGATTGTATTCATCCCTAACACTACATAAAATATGCTTTGGTGAATCCAGTGGTTATTCTAAATGATATTACTTATTTGTTTATGCTGTATTTAGGCCAGATAGACCCTTTTTACCCACAACGATATCCAAGAAAATAACTTTCAGGATATTATTATTACTTTCTTATACTTCTTCTTATACCAAACTGTATCCTCACTTCCATACCCTATGAATCAAGTTAATTTATAAATTATTTTCTCAACAATTCTCTACTCTTTTTTATACTTATCGATTCTATACTTGGATCAATTTATGAGCATAATCTTATTTATTTACTCTACTGCAGAGTTGCAGTTTCAGAGGACTTTTCTTGCCAACTTATACGCCCCTAAACTTTTAAGCGAATTCCCATAGGAAAGATAAGGTATTGGAGTGACTCTTTGGGATTGATCAACAAGCACCGGTCATGGTTGCCAGAACATGTTTTGTGATGTCATACAAAATTGTATATGTATGACAAATAACAATTTCTTGATATTATTTGCAGAATTAAAATTTTTAAAAAATTAACCTTTGTGTACTGTTTTTATTTAAATAAATAAATATAGGAGATTATTTTGCCCATTGTGTCTTTTTATACTACCTTATAGCCCGTCTGGTTAACCCAAAATCGATTAAAACGTAAAATACCCAATTCTAATCAACGTGGGGAATTCAGAAGTGGTGGTAGCTTCTGATCAGAGGCCGATGAGAGGGATTTGATCTCTGCGAGCGAAGCAAATCAGTCCATAATACGATGCAGAATGGCCGTTATGAAAACTTCCTAGAGAGTTTTTCTACCGCAAGCGGATCGAAGCAGCGCGTGAGCCGGGGCTGGAGGAAGAGGTGCAAAGAAATTCTACTAATATACTTCGTACAAGCAGACATCTATTAAATTCCTTCGTGAGTAGACCAATTTCCCAAATAGTCGGTAGAAACCCTAAAACATATACATTTAATCTGGAAATTCGCTCAACTCACGTCAGTGGTTCTGTTGAGTGATGGAATTATTTTAATTTCGAAGAATCCCAGCATCTAAACCAAAACCTCTTTGACCTTTGCTAGTTATTTCATTCACTATCTGTTATCTAACTGTAAACAATATTATCACCTTCAGAGCTTTTCAGTACTGTCTGACAGACTGTATATATCTTAGTATTCTTCTTAATATGTGTCTAACGCAGTCACATAGCGGCAAAACCTTTATTTGGAAAATAGGTTCATATACCCAAAAGATATGATCTGGGAAGTTTCATTTATTATAGCATACATCCGAAGCTTAAGAAACCTGTTTAGCTCTTTTGGAGATTGGTGTCTAGGGTTGACTACTTTGGAACTATTTCATTTTTGGAATCACAACCTTGAATGCTATTTCAAATCCAGCAACACAGCTGATTGTGATTGTAATCAAATCAAGAATTCAGATGTGATTCCAGTACTACTTTGACTATGAACCCCACGGTTAAATCTTCTTATAATCAAACTCAAAATACAGGCTGCTCAATTATTATGTGGATTTTTCTAACGATAATGTTTATATATTATGACTCTTTGTTCTAGGTGTCTATAGACATCTTTATGGAGAACAGATTTCAGTTCAAACTGTGAAACTCATCGGATGGGGAGAAGAAGATGGAGTCAACTACTGGTTGGCGGCAAACTCTTGGGGCCAGGATTGGGGCGAGAATGGGTTCTTCAAAATACAACGTGGAAACAACGAATGTAATATTGAATATTTGGTTATCTCCGGTCTCATACAACCAAATTTGCCAAAACAGTATGGTTCAACGCCTTGAAATATCAACTTCACAAAATATAATATTTTAAATTTGTAAAATACCTTTTCTTCCATTTAGTTTATAGTAAAAAAAGCAACAGTATAAGTATGTTTTTTGTAAGGGTTTATTGCTTGCACAGTTGTCAGAAAATCAAGGACTGCAGAAAAAATTCAGAAATGTTTTCAGTAGGAAGAGGTCTATTGATAAAATTTCTTGGGGATGGAGTATTTTTGTTAGACTCCTATGCAATGTTCCCCCTAAATAATATTCTGCAATACGTCAACTATTCTGATTAATTGATGATTGAGGGATCCCGATAATTAGAAATCCGTATGTTTGGATATATCTCTGGAAATGAACAAAAGGAGTCCTGAAATAGAAGTCAGGATTTTAATTATAATTTTACGATTAGAAAGTGTTTGAAAAATGTCTGGAATTATAGTAAAGTTCAGATAATAAACCCTTGAATAAAAACAACATATTTACTACATTCAAGTGTTTTGTTTGGACTTGCTGGTATTCTTTTTCTTGATGACATATTTCCTGCATCTCCTTGAAAATATTATCTCTGCTACGGAACCACAAAATATAGTCAAGAAACAATCAGGCATCCAACGATGTATCCCGAATGTATGCCGAAAAAGCCGAAGCGGGTTTCCAAGCCGTTGATCGACGGAACGCCTGGCTACACAGATCTGTCATGTCACGTCACGGTATGCTCTCAGAACATTCAAACATCTTCCCGCCGTGATGTTACGTGACGTGACGGATCTCTATAGCCAACTCCATTTGATTACATATTGAGGTTTCCTCTGGAAAAAAGATGTGACGTGACTTGATGGTTCTGTATACCTTTAGTCTATTAACTTTAGCTTGTATTAACGGGTGGGAGAAATACCGTGAATTTTGAAGTGTGTGAGGTTACTCTATTAGCAACCTTGTGCTAACGGAGGGGTTTCTTTATTTTACCTTCGAACAAACATGAGTACTTAGTACGGGCCAGCAGAGATATTGTAGTTGTTTAAATAAACTTTAAAATTGATAAATTGTTTAGCCTGCCTAATTCTGAAGAATCTTTTCCGCCATCCCAACAACGTACCATCACGAGAAGAGCCGAAGGGTACATCTGCAACGGAGACTCACCATCACTATGGGACTTGTTAGCTGGACAAGCAGTGAAGAGTCCGTCCCATAGTGTGTAGTACTATAGAGTGTAATTAAGTCTCTATACCAAATACAAAATTTGTTGAAGCCGTTCACTTGTGGTTTTTTATTTTAGTTGGAATTTCCCATCTCGCAAAAAATGGAGAATTTGAGTGGCTACTCGAAATTGTTCAACCTTGTGACGTCTATATAAAAAGAGTATAAACACAAATGGCAATCAAATTTAGACATTATACTTCGTAAACACCCCATGCATGATGTTTGTTCAGTACTTCTGATATTTACTGTGGTATATATATAATATATCTCAAATACATTTTTTGGTGCTACGAGTTTTTATTTCAGTTTGGGTCATCCGAAAATATTTGATTAACGTCTTTAGTTTTTATCTTTTATACCCTTTAAATTGACATGTAAAAAGTGCAGTTTCTCTTCCAAAATACCAATGAGGAAAAGAGGAAAACCAAAAAGTTGGTTACACGGACATGTAATTACACTTTTGGGGCCAGCTACTTCAGTTGGGAATTTCAACCCACGATGACCGACTTATTCTGCTCTTATTGCAGTAATTACACCAACACTCTGAACATAATTTAATACTATGGGCTTACTTATATAATGATAATTAATTATAAAAATACCACTTAACAGATTTGTTAGATTCTTTTACTATGGCCTGTATAAAGCTCTTTAAAATTATTCTTATTACTTTATATTCTATATTTCATATATTAATTATGTATGTTTACAACTGGAAACATACTGTGACTAGAGACAGTAAATACGTCAGGTTTTTTTTAGGGTTGCAATTCAGTTTTTACAAAACAACGTAAAAAAAACAAAAAGAAAAATTTAAAGAAATGTGTAAAAAGTTCAACAAAAATGCCGACAGCTCATTTTAAACATTTCTAAATGATTGTAAAAACTATAATTATTTTGCCAGTCCAAGGCCTGGATAATGTTTGATAGGAATCAGAATATATATGAACTTAAAGTCTGAAGAAATCTTTCTAACTATTAAGAGAGAGTGTTTGGAAAAAATCAAACTCAGGTAATGTTTAATAGGTATAAAGATAATCTTTTTTACGCATTTTGAATCATTCTCGTCTTTAACGGTAAATAACTTTAAATAGAAATGAGTTTTACGAATGAGTTTAGATAGACGAAACCTCTAGTTTTCGTCATTTAAATTGTTGTACCAATACCTTTAAAATGATTGGTCACAAGGCAGGGGTTTGCATTTAAAATGTTTGAGCTGCCCCTAAAATTTTTCATTTTGGAATTGGTATGATCGTTACCTTATGCGTAAAATGTAAATCTTTGTACCTAGTAAACATTAATTACCTGAGTTTCGTTTTTTCCCAATTACTCACTCAAAAGGTACAGGGGTGTCTCCAGACTTTTAATTCGCCCTGTATTTATATGTACATATTAGTGAGATAGTGTCAGACAAAACTCAGGTAGCTGGCATCAAAAGGGTAACGAGATGTCAGGATACGAGATTTCAGTGTAACCAACTGTCCAGTATCCTCCAGGTGGCCGACTTAACAGTTTTATAAGGTACACGTTCATAATATACACTTCATTTTGATTGTACAGTAATCCAAAAATTATTTCTATAGTACCACTGATTTGTCTTCTTTCGTACTTGAATTCGGCTTGTCAGGGGTTTAAATTAATTTGAAAATGTTGAGTACCCAGCCAAAGTCCCAATTTGGGGCAAAAGTAAAAATTCCAAACTGCTATACAAACTTTTGTAAATGGCCTAGTAAACAACCCCACAAATCTTTTCGCTTTAAGTTCTCACAAAATTTGGAGTGGGGAGGTACTTAAATAATTTAAAGGTTACGACCTCAAATTTGAGCAGAAACTACTTAAATTCACAAAACAAATTTAAGCCCGTAAATAGTAAAAATATAAAAATACTTTTCTCAACCCGTTGGACAACTTCCAGTATTCGAACAGTAGTTTACTTTAATTTTGATTAGATTCCTACTATTTGGTGCACTTTATATAATTAGGTTTAACATCAGTGATCCTGTTGTAGGCGTTGAACTGTCGTGGTTTCAGCATCACTGGGCTACTTTCAAAGTTTGTTAAACAATATTTATAAAATTTATTATTACACATAGTGCATTACACAAACAACACTAAAACACTTAAAAGCATTAAAAAACTTTTACATCTATGCAATAAATGTTAGTCATATTTTTTGAATTGTAAGTTCCCTCGTAGCGTACGTGTTGAGATCTGTACAGATTCTGATGCCTAATCTTTCTCGTTTTATGTCATAATCCCTATCTTGTAGTTCTATTATAAAATTTTGTATAGTGAGTGAGATTTAAATTGAAGTTTGTTGCGAGGATATTTTGGGTGTAAGTTTTATTGAATTTGTATATGTAGTATTCTTCTAGGACATCAATTTTCTGGTTTTTCTTGTTTTTGTATAGTATTTCCAACCATTCCTCCATAGTGGTGTAATTAGTTCAAACTTAAACATGATGTTTATTAGCTTCCAAGAATGCAATTATTATAATTATGGGTAATCTTTTTGAGGTCGATCTGATGATGGTGGCATGAACCACTGAAACCGGTAGTCCAAAAAGGATATATTTTAGAGTGCTCAACGGATGAAATAAGGTACCGGTAATTAATTACCCATTATTATAATTAGTTCAGTAAAAATAGACAAAAGTATACCAAAACCTGGTAACCCAGTGCAGGTTAACCGATTTTTATGATTTTTTTGTATTTGTTCGCCCTCGCACGTAAATTAAAGTTAAAAATTTTTTTTTCGTGCTCTTCATTTTTTTTAGAAATGTACCGGAAAAATACAAAGTGTAAAAAAAATTTTAATTCTAATATCTCAACTTCTAAAACGAATTTTTGTGTGAAACTAGTAATTTGGTATTTTTGATAGGCACTGATCACGAATATATATAAAATATGAAAATTCAACATGGCGGATACAAAATGGCTGCCATTTTATTTAAAATTCAATTGTTTTTTTAAGTTTAAAAAAATATTTCTTATGTAAGTTCATTTTTATTTAATCTGTAGTCGCTAATAACGAATATGGGATTAAAATTGAAAAAAACAAACAAGCTTGACAAAAATTGCAGCTATAAAAGAGACAAATCATACGATTTTTAGTGATTTGTACGTATTTTGCAGTAAAAATATAAAAAAGATAGGACACGGTGCAGGTTAACCGATGTGTATGATTTTTTATTTTATTTGTTCGTCTGGGTACGTAGATTAAAGTTAAAACAATTTTTTTTAAATATAAAATTTTAAAAAAAGATATGAAATGCAAATCTCATCTTCTAAAACATTTAACTAAACTTGGTGAAAATATAACTACACCAAGATTATTAATATTAATTTTTGTGTAACATATACTGCCTTCGAATAGTGAAATTAACGGCTAAACAATTACTAGAATACAATAATGAATGTTTATAAGAAATGGGCAGAATAAGATTATATCCAATGGTAAATAAAAAAGGCAAAATTATTTATAGAACATACTTATTTTTTTACACAAACACAAGTTTACTTTATATTAAACATTTTGCTCTTGTATGTCATCAACGTCATTGTTGTCAACTTAAATTTATTACAGGGGCTACATTTTGGCAAGAAAATCCATTACTTTCAAGATGTATATGGCAAGAAAGTTTATGTATATTTTAAATTGCACACAAATTGAATAATTAATTTTAGAGAAAATTGATTTATGGAATACAATTTTGTTAAGACTAGTGTATAGTCTATAAGCAGTCTCGATGAACTTTTCTTCGATAAAAATCCATTTGCTCTAAAAATAATCATCAAATTTGTATGAAATTAAAAATATACATAAACAGTATATGTATAAATATAATATACAAAAATTATACATGTCGTACGATAATTTTAAACTAAATGGGCCAGCAACTTTATGAACGCATGATTATTTATCGAACGCAAACAAAATGTACATTAACAACAGAACTCAAGTAGCTCAGTTTATGTCAGTTTTCAAAATAAGAAGTATAATAGTACAGTATACCGAGATCCACTAGATCAACGATTTTCAATATAAATACTTTAAACTCGGTATTGAAATTTAAATTATGTTTGTAACTTCTATGTAGAGCTTGAATACGATACCTTGTAAATTGATGAATCCTGGGCTGTTTGCAGTATGAATGAACATGTACTGTCAGCAGATGACTTGAATGCTTGCGTATGGAATTTGGTCGCTATTGGCCACAGAGAACAACCATCTCCATCCATACGTAAAACAGATCTAACTGGACAATTTGTAATATATCTAAGTAAAACTTGGTATAGAAAGTGAAAAGAGTATTTTTAACTTATATACCAAGACTCAAGTTGGTAACTCATAAATTAGATGAGTGCAGTAATTATAGTAGTTCTGTGAACAGTAGACTTCGCTCGTTGACCTTATCTCGGCTCCCCCTCCACAACTCACTCACAACGGCCACTCTGAAGTAGCGCAGGAAAGAGCAAGTAGCGCAGGTGGCGCTCTCTCTCTCATTCTCCATAAAATTATAATTTCTCATGAAGATATCTAAAGAATAAACGTATTAAAACATGGTTGAAATACAAAAACTTGGACGATTTTTTAACAAATTTCGAGTTTGCGGAAATTTTGTGACCTTACCGTTAGAGATATGGATAAAAATTAAGAAAACAATTTTGTAGAACATTAAATTTGCTACAACAAAATGTTATTAGTTTTTCAATTCGACTTACGGTTAAGCCACAAACTGGCTTTGGAAAAAAGCTTATACTGAGAGAAACGGTGCGGCCGTCATATTTATTTTATTTAAGGGGTTAAAATTGAAAAATGGAAAAAAACCTTACATAACATATCGCTTGGCCTATGAATAAGGAACATTCATGCAAAAAATTATGACAATCGGTCAAGACGTTTGGCCGTAATCGTGAAACAGACAGATAGACACACAGATGAAAGTCCGAACGATTGAGCTAAACGGACAATAAGTTTCCCTACTTGTCACATCAATAACATGAATCATACAGCTTACTGTTTACTCTCAACACTAAATAAAATATTTCTCAGTACCATTTAAATTAACAGCTGATTTCAATATTTGTTCTGGTATGGTTTTGATAAAACGTAGACTTCTGCTAACCTTAATAATTGTATTTTCTCCTATGTTATATTAAATTTAATAATTTGATTTATACTTTTAATATATTAGCTTCGATTGCGATTATACCATGAAGGTGGTTGGCGTATTAATCACGCATTGATCCTTCACATTAATCTCATAGATTATTCACTAGGCTTAATAATACCTTTCTACGAATTATTAGTTTATTCTTCAATTTCGTGTATATCAAATTATTAATTAGTAATTACCTCGCAACAATGGTTTAATTAAAACTAACTGCGTTTAACTAGCGTAATTATTCTTCCAACGTTTATAGCCTAATTAAACTGCCAAAATGAATAATAATTTTAAATACCTCGTTCGGTCTTAATAATGCAATTATTAAACTTAATTGATCAGGATATTCTTATAAGTGCAAAACTCACAAGTTCGGTTGTACACTTTGCTGTCGAGTACAACAGGAATCCGTTGGTAAGTATTTTGTACAGTTACCTGATGGAGAACATACGCCCTAAATTATTTCAAGGACTTAACGAAATTTTGCAAACATTTTCCTGCGCAACTTTTCCTCGATTTTAGGAACCTTAGATAAGCTATTTAAAAAATCCAAAATCCCAATTTTAAACAAAAACCTAAAATTTAAATTGTTTTAAATGTGATATATTAATTAAAGCTCTTTCTTTAAAACAGTGAATTTCCGTAATAAAAAATAAAATTGGCCCATCTTTTTAATCGCTACACTAAAATATGTGTTTTACATAATTATTTTCAGAAATACATAATCGATGCTAAACGAGTGAATTAAGTAATAAGATTCTGGTAAACTATGTCAGTGACTGCCATTGTGCAGGTTCAATGCAATTTTAACAATTCACTTTTAATTGTTTTCTGTGATCTATCCAAAGCATTCGATTGTGTTGTTCATTACATTCTGTTGGACAAATTTTAACAATGTGGAATTAAAGGTAAATGTTTGTTGTTAATTAAGTCATATTTGAAGAAACGTACGCAGAGACCAACTATCTACAGAAGAAGTTCATGTCTGATTGGAATTCAAGGTCACAGGGTTCCATTTATTATTCCTAATTTATATTAATGATATTTCTCATGATATTAATTTGAAATTGATTTAAATTGGCCTATGACACAAGATAAAAGATAACTGCAATTAAAAATATATCAAGTGCAGTAATTCGGTCTCTAAACGAAATTAAATTTTAGTTTGGTGAAAACAGACATTTGATAATCTTGAAAAAAGAGACATAATTGTATTCAAAATAAAAGAGAATTTTACAAATAATAAAAATATTTCAAGTAGTGTAAATTCTCATAAATTTCTAAGTATATATAGATGGGAGTATAAATTGGAAGCCTTATCTGAATTATCTTAAGGGCAAACTTAGACAAATAACTTAAATAATAAAATAAACATTTAATAAAAAAATGTGTTTGAATGGTGACTTGTAAGATGGACATCATGCATATATAGAATCAGTGTTGCGGTCTGATCTGATATAGTCATTTGGGGGAATGCAGTGGGTATAGACAAAGTTTTTTCTCCAAACAAAAATTTTAAGCACAATTACCAATCTGTACCAAAGAACTAGATGTAGGCCAATTTTTAAAAATATCGGGACTGTTTATAGTCCCGATAAAATATGTATTTTTTAGTCTGGGTAAACACTAATATAAAATTATTGGATCAATTGTTTAAAACATGGTTATAGAAAATAAAATAAAATGATTGATTACCATCTCATCGTTTGAAATTGTTTGAAAGTACCCCACTATACATGGGTCTAAAATTTTACAATATATTTCCAAACACCTGTTAAATCTAGGATGCAATAGTTGTAATAATTTTAATATAAAATAGTTGTTGTATTTTAAGATGTACATTGCACCTGTTTCTGTTAGAATAGTGTTTGTGCAATAAACGAATCTAATCTAATCTAAAGTTAACAAGATTTTTGGTTAAGACCAGGTGATAATACTATAATGTTTACTACATGTAAAATATGTACCACAATAATACAAGTACCAACAATATCATATTGTTGCCCATAACTTTATAACTGGACAATCAAATAAAAGTTTTTCGATACAAAACACTTTCATCAATGGGTTAGAACATTGTTTCTTAACCTTTTGCAGAGCAAGGAACCCCAGATCACTTATATTTTTTCCGAGGATCGACATTAGAACTAATATATGAGATATTAAATTTTTTTAAATATCAACATCGTGCTAATTTTACAGCTTCCGAATATGTGCAGTATAATAATAATAATAGTAATTTACTTTTAATCTGAGTTAGTCAAAATCAGATTAAATTTTCGTAAGTTGTATCCGCATGTCTGCCTTAGAATTGAGTTTATTTCTTCGGTCAGTCTTTGTAATATCATACTTAGAAAATTCTACTTCACCACTAGTTAGTTGTAGCAAATGGTAGTAATTTTTTACAGCAGAATTGGCAGTTTCTGGGTTTTCACATCTATGGTGGGTACCTACAAAAGTGTAACAAAATAGCCCAGTTAAAATTAGTTTTATTGTTTTCAGTTGCCATTTCTATAGCGTCAATCATACCATAATCAACGGGAAATGTGAAATTCTTAGCAAAACGGTGACATAATTGACTTTTCATAGAAATTAAAATATTCTAAGCCACGTTATCAAAGAAATGTTCAAGTTATTGAAATGTATGATGTTAACGACATTGAAATAATTTTGTTAAGAGAATTCACCCAAGCATCAGAAATCTTAACATAAGAAAGACCTAAAGGAAGACCTACATAACATCTTAACTGGGAAAATTGTAACTATCTTGCTCGGTACGTGCAACAGGCTTGAGAAATAATCAGTGAATTCAACTAATAATGTAGCTAATATTTATTTATTTTCATGTCTTTGATCCCCCCCCTTATTTAATTTGTTAATATTTATATTGTTGTTGACAATCTTTGTTGATATTTATATTGTTGTTGGTAACCTTTACCAAGTTTAGTTGTAATAAGTAATTAATTTTTAGTTGTCATCTGCTACGAAAAAAAAACTTAGTAAATAGTATTTTGTGAAAGGATGTGTGTGGGCGTGTGTGTATGTTATTGAAATATATTTCTTGTTATTTTTAAGTAATGTATTGTAAGCGTTATATTGCATGTAATCCATGTAGCTAGAGATGTTATAGTAAGAAACACTTTACAGATGTCCATTTTCGAGGCTTAAGGGTCTGCTCCAGTAAAAGCCTGGCAACTCCAACGCTTCACAATATAACAGTGCAATTTCTTCCAGCTTAGCGCTTTGACAATGCGTCATTAAAATCCATTTAATAATGCATCTTTTTTAATTGAATGCTGAAAAAAAAATCTGAATTTTTTTTATAAAATTGCGTATTTGGCTTGCGATTTACTTTTAATTATTAATTTTTAATGGTGTAAGGAAAAAGGTTCAAACTTGGTACTTAAAGAGTGTCAATAAAGTGACAAATGAATAAAACAAATAAACGCTTAATGGATGCGTATCGTGAATGTGGTTAAAATAAAACTTTACAAAGAATATTGTATGATACAAAATAAACGAAATAAATTGTTTTAAATTTAACTTGCTCTTACGGGATAAAAATCCGAGATAGCCGCTACTATAGCAGACCCTTAACACATTTCAAGTGAAGCGAGAAGGCCTAGGCATTAGGTTTTATGAGGAGCCCAGTTTCAAACACGGCCAATTTTGAGTCCAAAATTTTCGAAAATTAAATTATGATTGATTCTAATGGTATTTTTCGCGCTAAATTCAAATATTTAGCCTATTTGTTACAAAAATGGCCACAACAATGCTACAAATGAATTTAAAAGAGTGAGTTCCTTACAAAATTCGACCAGCTTAACAAGTGCTTTCTTACAAACACGGCCAGCACCGTTTCAGCCAATCAGAATTCACGAATGAGTCACGTGACTAGTACCCATGACCACAGAGGATATGTTTGTTTATTGTTTGTGTACCAGTCCTGTGATTACAATATTGTTTCAAATTTAATTTATGAAGAAAAAAGGAAGTAAATGTTCAAGAACTCCACTGAGAAATCTAGGAAGCGATATGCAAATCCTGAACAATGGAACATAAACAAACAAAACCGTTTAAGGTTAGTATGCTACTTTTTTTTGAGCTAACCTGCTCATAGGCTAGGCCTACTTTTAGCAATAACTTTTATTAATGTTTATCAAAAAAGAATATCGTCCATGTTAAAATATTTGTTCAAAATACTACACTTTTAATTTTAGAAAGCTGAGCAATGTGCAAACTAGATGCTACTGTATGTGCCATACAATACAACAACTGAAAACTGTTTTAGTTAAGCATAGGCATTTGCAATGGCAATGTATGTGTGCTTTTGAGGTTTAAAAAAGGTGATGCTGATGTGCCACTGGAGACGCGAGGGGGTTATAATAAAGCGGATAAGTACAGCAAGAACATTGACTCTGTGGTGAATTTTATAAATCAGTTTAAGGGAATATAATCCCATTACTCGCTAGGAAACAGCTGTAGAACGTATTTAGTTTCCATTCTAAGCATTGCCAAAATGATGCGAATTTATCATTAAACCGTTCAAACTGGAGAGCTAAAAGTTAAGAAGGTTCTTTTTAGAAAAATCTTTGTATCAAGGTTCAATTTTAGTTTTAAAACCCCTGCAACTGATGTGTGCTCATTATGCCTCCAGTATAGTGTTTCAATGAAACACAAGAAAGATGAAGAGAAAAAAAGGTCATTACATCTCAACTTGACACTTTACAAAGCCGATGCTAAATTTTTTCTATCTTTTAAAAGAGGAAAAAGATGGTTTATATACAATATCATTTGATAAGCAAAACAATCTTCCACTCCCGAAACTGCCAGACAAAATTTGCTACTATTCTCGCCAATTGTACAGTTTAGCCTCTTCACTGGGAAAGAGGCTTTAAAAAAATATAATGTTTCAGTCTACACTTGGTGTGAACATGAGATGACAACATCCTTAAACGAGATATCATCTGCAAGGTATAATGAGTTGCAGTCAAAACTAAATACAGGCAGCTTTGATGGTATCAACACTATTCGGTTGGTTGCAGATAGATGCTCAGGGCAAAACAAAAATAGCATGCTGATGACTATGGTCCTTTTGTGGTTACATCGCAGCTCTGAACACATTAAGGGAATAGAAATCGTTTATCCAATAACTGGACACTAATTTATGCCAAGCGATCGGGTGTTCAGTTTTATCGAAAGTACTATTAACAAAAAAGACACCGTTACAGATGTTAAAGTGTATCATGAGGCTTTTGCGGCTCAAGGAGTTGTCAAACAACTGCGTAAAGATTGGGAAAACTTTGACTGGAGGACAGAAACAAAAAATGCATAAAATATACAAAGGTCCTTCATTTCAAGATGTCACGTGTCGGAAGACTAGTCTTCACTAAACAAGATGATCCAAAGCGAGTATTAACAGTTCAAGGAGATATGCAATATCATACCGATATTGAAAATTCTGAAACGGTCACCAAAAAAGGAAAACGGATTTCAATTTTCAATCCCGATCAGCTGAAAATAGGTGTTAAAAAAACATAATTAGAATGCCAATTTGTATTTTTACAAAGGGAAAATTTAAGATTTTGTAATTTAATAATTTTTTTATAAATTACCAAATTGAGTTTTATCAAAACCGGATATTAGAATAGGCCTACAAAACCTAGCTCTTAATAAACTTTGTAAATCACAAATCATCACAGTTTGTTACAAAAAAGGCCAACTCCAACTGAGTTTGTTATAAAGACGGCCAACTCCATACCTTAGTTACAAAACTGGCCACGTTCATATTTTCAACTTAAATAACTAAAAAATAATACAAATTTAGGTAAAGTTAACTTGAAATGGTATCTGAAGTGTTCATTGAACCAGAGAAAAAAAATCACATTTCCTGTAAGACTACTCAATGCCGAAAGAGTTTTTTGTCTCTCCTGGAACATTTTGCAAAATGGACTTGGCCGGGATTGTAACTGGCTACTCATATCATAGTGTTGTTTCTTCAATGCTTATATATAGTCCTGGGAGTGGACCGTTTTATGCCTTTGCCGGGTTCACTACTTGGGATTTTTTAAAGAATTTTAGTTCCGAACTTCTTTTCAGTTGCTAGTATTTGATTTGAAATTTTCACTATAGGAAAAATGAGAAGTTTTTAATTTTTTTAAAATAGATTGGTCACTATTACCATTAAATTTGTTTATAACAAGGTCCTAAAAGTTGATTTTTTAGTATTAATTCTCTAAAGCATAATAAATGTATAATAAATATAGTTCGTGTTCAATGCAATTGGTTTATTTTTCCGCAATAAAGTACCGCAACTTCTAAGAAAAATAATTTTATTTTTGCAGACCAAATGGAATGATGGTTGAAATAATTTAAGAGAGGTGAAGTATTCCCAAACTCGGAATTTGACTACACGTTCGTCTGCATCCAAAGACGAGTTTTCTGTTATAAGGATAATTTCTTATAATAAATGTCTTGTTTTTGCAGTTTACAATTTCAATGAAATAAAAAAGTATCTGAGAGGAACGTCACCAGTACAACCTTATGCTGGAACATCGCGTTTCCAGTTTTTAAACGAAATACTGCTCTGATTGGCTTCTTTAAGGTATCTGATATATCGCCTGCTATTTACTGTAGTCAACATTTACATTTATTTCTTATGCTTATTTTTCAGAAAATGCAAACTTTGTTTATGATTGCACTCTGCGTGGCACCATCATTTGCTACTCCTGATTTAAACGACGACCCACGTTTGAACTACTCCATTGTGAAGATAGAAGCTAGGAGGGATGGAGAGACTGGCCTGCTTGGATGTAAGTTTATCAGCGAGCAAGTTAACATTCAAGATCAGGCTCCATGGGAGGTAATATTAAATTAACGTTTACTTATTTTATTAAAGTGTAACATGTTGTATAAGATGGTATTTTTTTGCTGGTGGTATTGTATTTGAAATAGTTCGATCACGCAGCTGAACCGCTGACTTGAGTTGAGTGAATTTCCAAACTTAAGTCTCTGTAGTATATAAATCTTGTCACTTTTCTTGCCCATAAGAATTATGTTACACTTGAACACTCGTACACTCTGTTATTTTATCTTCTATCTGGTAAAAATACAAAATTTTCTAACTTATAAATTAAAGCAGATACAAGTAGTATTCAAAGGAAATAATGTGCCTAGAAGTACGGTGTCCCGCTTGCGCGGATCATAAAATAACTACTCAGTTGCATATGAATTTTACTTTTACTGATGAAAGGCACTACTTTAAACATTGTCTGCAATATTACTACTAAAAAATTTTCGAATTTAAATTATTAAAAAAAAAACATGTATCTTATGAAAGTAGGCTTAACTTGCAAACTGTTTCTGAAATATGAAATATATTTCTTTAAAGAAATATTATTACTTACAAACAATAATGTAATTGAAAACCTACTGTTGATGATACAAATTAAAACTTATTTCAATATACCTGATTTAAATTTCTGAGTGAATCAACGTAAAAATAATAACAGTGTTTTCCTGACAGAGTATGAGCGTTTGTTCTCTTGGCTTAATCCCTTCTCTGGAATATAAGTATTTTCTCTTTTGCCATCAGTTCAATAGGGGATTCTTCATCATTATTAATTATGCATATCGAATTGACTTGTATTAACCAACGGATTTAATGTTGCACATTTTGTTTAATAATTTCACATTTTCTAAAAAGCATTTCCAAAGAATACTGTATAGGTTCCTTCTACACAACCTTTATTTTACTAAGGTAAGTTTGACAATGTTTAAGTTTCCCTATCCGCTAAACAGTTACCTCGGTACTCCTACAATCAAATATATTATCATGCTGTCATTTGGGAGGATTTTTTCACAAGAGCTAGAATTTTGTACTACCTAATTTAAAAATATTCCTGAACATTTAAAAAATCTTATTAATACATTTTTTTTAAACACTGCAGGCACGTAGGCAATCTATTTAAGTGTCACCATTGGGGTCTCAAAAAAAATTTATTTTAAAGAAAAGTTTAAATTTTTGACTTCTCTTTAATTGGTGAGGGCAATAAAAATAATTTCTGAAATTTAAAAAAAATACTATATTCCAATATGACGGTTAAATTTAAAATTTCTTATAGAAAGCCCTACTTTTAAATCTGTTTAGAGATTCACAAAATAATTTCAAGACGTCTTTAATCTCTGCATTTTTGTTTAAACCATACCGTTTTCGTGTAAGTCTTGAAATTTGGGATTCGATTTTTAATGCCTATAGCAACTTGAAAAGAAATGGTTTATCAAGTCACGCTATGAAGCACATATTTTTACAAAACAAATTTATTTTAATGGTTGAAGTCATTTTTTACTTTTTTCACTGGTAACCCTCAACCGGCCTATTACATTTTTAATTTGTAATTTGTATCGTGTTACTTAATAAATGTAATTTCGAGCATATTTTATATGGGCACGAGTAAGCCCCATAAATTTGTCTACTCATATTCATAGTAAATAAATAAAAATGTATAAACAAATTAGGCTATGTATTTCACCTAGTATATTTTGAACTACACTTTACTGTGCAAACTTAAAAACAATATAGGAAATTGTATAGCAATATTGGCGAAGTCAGTTTTGGATTTACCAGTACGAACTTAGTAAAAATTCATGAAAAACAGAAGATAAATGATACCACCATTATTCATATAAATAAGCATAGAGTGATCTTAGCTAAGGCTTGCCCCTACCTCCAACTGAATAATAACAACAGCAGTGAGAAAAATAATTACATTGCACTTAGGCAGGCACACAAGAAAGGTATTCAATATTTTAAATTTCAAGAACCAGGTGTTTAAGTTTAAGTTAATACGCTATAAATTTCTTCTATTTTTTTTGGCAGAGCATTAACAAATTTAGGTGACAGAACACATTTCTGAAACGTGGTTAGCTTTGCTTTCGGTAAGATGCAATACCGCTTTCTAAACTTATTCTATATATATTAGACTGAGGAGTGTCTTGCTTTCTTTTTATACCCTCATTTAATCTTCATAAGTCCACATCAAGCCCGATTTACACGAAAAAGGTTAAGTTTATAAAAACATGCTTAGCTTAAAAAAAGTATTAAAATTATGTGTAAAATGTATAAACCGAATACAAAATAGATATTTCTGTGTGAAAGTTTTAGCTGATCGAAATAAAACAAAGTGGTAGACTTTTTTTAAAATTTGGGTTTTAATGCCCACATTCATAAATTTCAAGTCTCCAATTTAAGCTTAAAAATCTACCATTTCTGAGATGCAAATGAAGGCACACTTAAAAGTTCACCTACTCAGAAGTCCCCAACATCTGTGTAAGATTTGTCCCTTCGTGGATATTGTTTTTGGTTAAATGATTAGTTCAATATACTATTACTAGGGGCTCACTAACCCCGGTAGAATGGCGGTACACTTTCGAGGCGACTATATATATTGGGCCTTGCAATGAAATCTATAATTTGACTTTGACAATTAGTAACTGACATGAACACTAACATGATGGTATGGTTTACTAAGCTCACGTATATTCACTGCTGACTTATGGAGTTGTGTTTTGGGGAAATTCGGTGACAGTAAACAGGTATTTATTATCCAGAAACAAATTATTAGGATTACTTTTAATCTAAAAGTTACGAATCTTGTAGACCAATATTTAAGATGAATAAAATACTGCCTCTGCATTGTACATATGTATTAACTACTCTTGATTTTGTCAAAACAAATTTTCATAAATTTGGTAATCTACAAGGCTCTATATATATTACACGGGGTAAAAATTTACTTATTTATGTTTCCCACAAAAAGACTTCTATTGAGAAGTCACAATTGTATAGTGGTATAAAACTGTGGTAATAAACTGCCTGGCCATATTAAAACGGTGAGTTTTTCAAAAAGACCCGATATACGTATCTGGTAAACAATTGTTTCTATACAGTTATTGGTTTTTGCAGCTGACCTGATTTCCTTTGTGTTGACCATTGCCTATGTGTTATTTGTTGAGTTGATGTGATTTTGTAAAACTAGTTTAGATTAGATTAGTACTATTTGCGCTCTCCATCTAGTATGGGAGGTTTGCCTGTTAAATGCTTTAATGTGGTTAGTGATAATAAATAAAATACAAATAATATACACTAATATTTTCATGGAATTTACGATTGCGTGGTGACCTATACATCGATAATTAGATAAAGATCGAAATTGACACGACTATCCCCAATAATTCATATTGGTGCATGCTTTGTAATTTAACCATTCATACTTAAATAATCAATAATCAATACTTCAAACTTATTTTGATATTAAAAACTAAAGGAAACAATATTACATGTAACACTAGATGTTTGACGTATAACACAGTAAGCCTTTTGTTTGCTTTCGCCAAATCTAGAAAAACTGGTAGCTGTGCAGAATAAAATTTGATAAATGTGAATAAAAATCTGATTACAAATTTTCTGAATTGTTTGGAAATAAACGTATTTAATGTAAATAAGTGTGTAGGACTAACCTAAAATAATGTTAAATCTTTTATCCAAATCGGCTGTTTTATTAAGCAACAACAGAAGTTTGAACCAAATATAGGCTAATACATTTTTCGTAGATTTTTGTTTATGTTTGCTTTTAGTTTGTTAATTTGAAATAAAAAGCTGTTGGTTGTCAAGAATAATAAACTGATTCTAAATTTTCTAAGTTTATTGCTATTTTAATGAACGTAAACAAAATGTGTTGCAAACCTTTTGATCTGAACACTGTTTTAACCGAATTTTCACTACTTTTACGCTTTAAAATACAAATTTTGCTAAATTATTTCTCAGTGTGCGTCTTTGTCCCCTTACAAATATCCCTTTAAATTTAAGAATTTGTATCTTAAATAGTTTTTGTTCTACGTTGATTCTATCAGTCAGTCGATCAGTCAGGACAAAGCATGTTGCAAAATATGTAGATTAACATTATTTTATTTAAACTTTTAAAATTTATGACCATACGAACTGTTTCCATTCGAACTTTGGTTTATTTAAATATTAGAAATACTATGAATATCAGACGGAGGATGTAAAATTGTACAGAGATAGTAAATACACTACAAGTAAATTAAACAACGCAGTTGGTGTGCGAAGCACGCATTAATATACCTGGTATATTCTCAAGTTTTTCGAAAAGATAAAACATTGGTATTTTTTAATTGGTATTTTTTAGCATGAGCTATTTTAATTCACACCAGTTTTTAATGTATTCCAGGCATCTGATAGCGTGTATACATCTACATCTCCGGAGCTAACGATCCGATCACTCGACTTGCCGGACTCTGAAGTGGATAGATCGAAACTGGATGAATTTGATCAGCTCGATGACACAAAGGCTCGTTCTATGTTTAACATCCCTTTGCCAGAGTATTACGACGCCCGTCTAAAATACGAAAATTGTCCATCACTTTCACGAGTGGAAGACCAGGGGTGTGGATGCAGAGGTAGCTGGGTGCGTAGTTCCGTTAACTTCAACTATAAAAAAACAACTTGAGTGAATTTTATTCTACTAAATCTTATTGTTGGTTTTTGTTTAGTTATTAGAACCTTTTTCTGCTGTTTTACTGCTGTAACATGTGATATGTGTCCCACAAGAACATACATGTGAAAAACAAGATCAATTCACTATCCAAAATGATCGGCTCATATAAGATTGCAAATACGGACAAGTAATTTGGCCAGCACAATAGTTCTGGAGTTAAAGTAGTTAAATTTTCTCCCAAGCGACCTTTTGTCGCTTTTTTATTCTTAGTACACCTAAGTAAAAGTCTGAACTGAAATTCCTATCAAAACCATTTCAAACGTTCCTCCCTCGCAAAGATTGTCTTATATTCAACTATAGCACGAATCGCTTGTACATAATAATCACCTCATAGCTTTGTATATATGTCATTCGATTTCGTTCAGAACTGATAAGAAACTTGTGTGACGGAACTTGTTACGGCATTACTTGGCGGTTGTTTGTGAATCGTTCTTGAAACTCTACAGCAGTTCGCTTTAAATTAGGATCACTTAACGAGCTGTTCCGATAGAGCGAAAATAATTCCTTAGGGTAAAAACTTTCTCTGGAATAGTAAGAAATATTACAGCCTTGACTAACCTCAAACAAGAAAGTAATAATAATCAGCGGCCTAGGCAACAATTGTTCGTAAATCCATCTGTTTGACGTTAGTACTGTTTATTTTGGCTCATAGAGTACTTACATACTTTAAAGAAAAACTGTATCGGAAATGTTCTGAAAAATACAATTTCTGTGTATGAGGTGTTCGATATTATTTATTGAAAAGTCGTCGCCTCTTTTTCTCCTTACAAGTGATTAACGTCCCTATATGACGTGTTAATAATTTGTTATTAATATTCTGGTTGTTTTAAAATAAATATACGGGTTGTAAGGCTTTGTAGTATTTATTAAATTAAATTTAAAATTATAAATAATACATCAAATGAAAGAGAAACTCAAACAGTTTTTCATGCAAGTGATCAATGAATGAGCTTGAACACCATTCGCCACGTTTTATACATCGAGTCGATAGCCGATTTCGTCCCAAACCTTGTTTAGTGTGTCTGGCGTAATTGTTGGAACAACTGCTTCAATTCTGTTTCTCAAGTCGGGTAGTTCAACTGGTATAGGAGCACATACACATCTTGCTGTAAATGTTTTTGATATGGCACAACAAATATTCAATTTATGGGAGTCTTGTTGAAACTGTACCATCTCGTTAAGATTTGCTGACCCCCAGATGCGCACATTATGAATGTTCACAGTAACAAAATATTCTTTCGTTGCAAACTGTAAAACAAAAAAAGCTTTCTATTTTCAAGTCGCCATCTTTGCTAATATCGACTTCTAACGTAAGACAGAGGAAACAGTGCTTGCGCATGCGCACAGGTGTACCAACAAAACTGAGTTGTTCTCTTCGATGGATTATTTATAATTGTGAGTTAAAAGTAATAAATTCTAAAAAAAGCCTTTAACATTTTGAAAACACCCCTTTGTTTTGGTAAAATCTATGGAAATGTCGCTGTACTAAAACCTCAGTTCACTTCTCCTATTGGTTTTAATTTTTAACTAGACTAACTAAACTTTCGGTGACAACGCCGCTTTAAAATTATTCAAGTATTTGATAAAACACAAAGAACAAATGGCGGTTAACACATTCGAATAACATTTATGGTCGAATATTATTTCAATATTTTCAGATTTTTCCAGCACCTATATTTAAAGAAACATAAACCTTTTAATTATTAAGTTTTTTTTGTATTCTTTTAAGCACTGGAAATAAGATAAGGACTGCGATAATTACATAATACAAAAAAAAATACTCGTTTGAAAAACAAAACCTGGTACTCAAAAATATGTATACTATTTTAT
>JAGFPH010001267.1:131962-150581 GCA_018207615.1 Philaenus spumarius
GGAATAGATATACACTTAATTTGCCTTAACATTTTATTTGTTATGTACAGGGGTGCCAAAATTACAAAATACCCTCTTGCCAGGGCAGAGCAGTTTCCTTTGTTGTTCCAACTCCGAAGTGTCAATCACTCTGTGATGATGAGACAGAACCATACTTTTGGTATTCTGGTAAGTAATGTTTTATAATGAATGTCTTGTCACTTAAATGAATTGAATACTATTGCCCAGGAGTCGGAGTAAAAAGGTATAACAAACCTTTTGGGAAAATTAAAGTTGTCAATCATGACATAATTTTTTTTACTCGAATAACTTGTTTGCAGTTTATTCTTTAAAAATTTTATATTTCGGTTACAGGGCCGTTAAAATCGACTCAATTTAAGAAATAAATATTCGCATACCAAGTCAGTTTTATTTGAAAAATTCAATCTATTATTGTTTTTTTTTTCAACAAAACTATAAACAGGTGCAGCTAAATGGAGCAATATATCTAGCAACCATAATAAGCCTTGACATTAATGTAATGTTTATTACTATATTGTAATCCGTTTTAAATGTATGAAGTAATGGATGACGGAAACTATCGTTTGTGTTAAAGAAAATTAACAATAATTAATAATGAGTTATATTAATTGGGTCTAACATTTACTTGTTCAAGAAAACACTGTAATAGTAAAAATGGTAGTTAAACAATAAAATCGAATTACGACTCAACAGTTTCTTTCACTTTTACTTTAATGGAAGCTATGCTATTTCTGTGATAATAACCCTATACATGGCAGTCATATTTTTATTTAGAGTTTTCCAAAGGGCACGAAAATCTATCAGATTGCGCTGAAATGCTTGCGTGCTAAACAGAGGCCGTTACTTTGAACAATTAATTTAGTTTGTTTGTAAATATCACTGATAATTTTCAATTATTGTACTATTGTTGTTTCTGTATTGTTATAGACAATTACCAAGAAATTTACTTTTTGGTCGATAAATCGATTATATTTTTAGCTACGAGGTGGGTGGGGGATATTTTGTTTGTAATTCAAATACATTTTTTTGCTTTTTAAAATATTTTTTTTATAGTTAGCAGTTTTAGAGATATTTTACATTATCATTTGTTAAAGGCCGCCATTTTATTAAAAAGTATGTTCTGTTTTTTTGTACAAGGTCAAAGAGTTAGTAGCAAATATGTATGCAAAATTTGAGGTCAATACCTTTGCTATTTCCAAATATATTAAGTGTTTAGTAAAAACAATGGCGGATAATTTAAAAAACTAACATTTCCTGATCTATGTTTATTGAAACTTGTTTTTTTTTTTATTTTCACCTGTAGTGTATATTTCTTTGTTCAGGAAAGCACAGCGAATTTTGGAGCTATAAGAAAATTTAACCATTAATACATTTTTTTTACGGGGAAATAGTGATTTTAGTAAATTTGCATACAAATACCTTTACGTATTCAAATGTGTATGCGAATTTCAAAATTTCAAACCAAGTGTTTCTGAACTCTATTATGCTGTAAAGGATTAATTTCCCTAAAAACTTTCAACGCAATGTTTGGTATATAAGTAGTTACATTTAGTTTATCGTTTTAGCAATATTTCTAATCGATAACTGAAAACGTAAGCCTTGTTTTTTTCTATCATTGTATCATGAACAAAGGTTAGGCCTACTTCACTGCTTTTTGTCTTCCAATGATAGATAGATTTACTTATACAAATGATTTTCATTTCACTCTACTCTATTCCCTAATACTAAAATATTGTCACTATATATGTTGCAATTTTGGACTTTGCTCTTCATGGCTTCATTGTTCTAGTTTGACTTTTGATGTTACCGAACGGTAACAGCGGGCGCGATTGGGTAGTAGCTATCTAAACATTTTGTTCTGTTATTTTTGGTGAAAAATAATTGTTAAACTTAAAATTAATATTATTTTGGCCAAAAAAAAAATAAGTATGTAGCATTATATATTTTGTAAATTTCTCAAAATGAGATTAGGTATTTTGTTGGTGAGTCGCAATTGTCCAGAACCGAGATATCGTATATCGGGAACAGATTCCCGATAGTACATACAGGTACAATTATTGCAACAATTTGGACGTACATGATCCTGAACATTGTCAAAGGATCAGTAGTAATAAATTTGAAGGAGAATTTGCTAAAAGAGAATAACATTTTTTTGCAGTCGTTGTCGTAGTTTTAAAACTGATTTAGAGAAATTTACAGCGTTGGCACAATAAGTTCAAATACTGTAGAAAAATACCCCATTTCTTGATAGAAATGTAATGAGCAAAAAGACAGTGGATTATTATCAGTTTACTGAAAGAAATTCAGGGATCACCTTGGTACAATGATATGGTTATAATATAATCAATTTGTTTTCTCTCAAGCAGGTGGTGCCCCTATGTGTGAAGCAAAGCGTTTTAGGTAGGAACTGAAAAAAATGCATCCAAAGTGATTTTCGCGTACATTACATGTATGGGAAAAGTTGATCGACTAGATGAAAACATTTTTTTTAAATGTAGTGAAGTGCCCGAGGATATAAATGGTACTGGCAAAATTACAATCAATTCCTTTTAATTGCCTGGAAATTGCATTGGTTAACAGAAGCAAAACAAGAACAGTTTATTTAACTGAGTTTACAAGTCAAATATGTTTAACCTGTTTGTAGAAATATTCAGAAATTATACCACTAGGTAGATCAGTTCGGTTAGTTGTGTTGTATCACGGTTAGCGTGATATATGGTAGTAATAATAATTTATAGTTAATTACTAATGACAAACAAACAAACTGTGATTAATGTAAAAATAATTTTCGTATGAACTGGAATGTGTTATGCACATTGTTATACTTTTTTTTACAATAAATGAAATAAAATTTACACTGACTTTTTATATTAGTAGTTTTGTTATTTTTAGTTGATTTTCTTTAATAAATATAATAAAGCTTAAGTATTATATTTTGTAATTAACTGTTACTATCACATATGAGTCAAGACTATGTTTGCAATTATTTGTGTCATCTTTGCATATCATTTCAATAACTTACGACTCAACAGTTGATTCCCAAAACCAGTTGATACGACAAACCATCTCATTGATTAAAATGTTTAGCTAAAAACTGTACCACAGTAAATATTAGATGTAAAATAGAACACATAAATTGAAGTAAGACAACATGTTTTAATAAAAATTTAATTTTGGCATGAATGGTTTAAATATTATTTTTGATATTGAAAGTTTGGCGTAAATTCATTCTAGCAAAAGACTACATTGGGTTAATATAATAATGGATACTCCCATCACGTCACTGTTAGACAATATAATTGGTCCAGCGTTAATATAACGTATTAAATATATAAAACTTCGTAAAAACTTTAATTCAATGCATTTATTTACAATATAAAACTGTTTAAAATGATGACACACGTATGCTAAGGAAAGATACATTTCTAATATGAATGTATGAATGTATATTCCTTTATGTCCTTTGAAGTTACTACTAATTTCGAAATGTATTGAAATCGTGCATTTCAGAGAAAACGTAGTTCAAGATAACGGCTAGGACACAAGGACGCCAAGGTCGATAACATTGATTATTTTTATGTCTGTTGATGTACAGCAATAGTTTCCGACTCCTGAGCACTATAAGCTGGGTACTGACTCAAGTTACTAAACTCATGTTACAGAAATAATTTTATAAAACACAGTACTTCAAGTCCAGTAACGTTTTTTTTTACAGCCAGTTATTAATAATTACTGCATTTGTTATTTGTGTCTGCATTATATTTACGTTTACAGAACTGATTATGGAATGTTTTAAGAAAATTTATTGTAAGCTAAGGCTTGCTATTTGTTCATTTGTTTAATCCTAGAATGGTGAGAATATTTTGTAGTATTTTATGAGTGAAGCGTAATATTTACTAACATGGGGTTTTTTCAGGAAATTGTCGTAGTAAATCAACTTTTAATTTGTACTTATCACTTTTAGGTTTTGAAGAATCTTCAAAAAACATTTTTTTCAAAGTTAAAACTTTTTTTACTCGAATTTTAAAAAAAATTTATTTAAGAATTTTTACAAAGTTAAAAATTTTCTCGAAAATGTTCTGCATTTTTCGTAGTTTTATGAGCTAAGATTTAATTTGTTTGAAAACTAAAGCTAAACTATTTTGCAATGAAAATAAGAGTATACCCTCCTCTAATTGTTTATACCCTTTATTTACTATAGTAAAATCATGTCAAGACAACTGACAAAATAACACCTGTTGCAATATACGTTAAATAAGTACGTTTTTGTGAGTAATATACATTTGTTAAATGTTACAGCTCGCAAATCATACCTCCATAGGAACACTACAATTCAAGCGATTCAAAGAGATATTTTTGAAAACGGACCGGTAACAGCAGATATGAAATTATATGAAGATTTCTTCTGCTATAGGAGTGGTAAGATCCTTTAGGATTTGCGGTTTAGGTTAAATTATTCAGGTTGTTGCACGAATTATACTAGACACCAAGGTACTTGGTAAAACCCCATTATAATTAATTTTACCTCACATTATTTAGTACATTCTACACATTAGTGTATTAAGTCTCACTCAAAATCAATAAAATTTATTTAAGATTTACTAAATATTTTGTTTGTTTCTTCACTATGTATGTTAGGATTAGGTTAGTTTATGTATGTCGATTGTGTAATATAAACAAACTTTTCCACGTCGTAGAATAAACTTAGCACACAAAATCTCACAACTAATAGGTTTATACTATACTAGTTATAGTTTGAATATTTTAGCTCGTGTATCGCTGAAGATGGCGACTTTCTCGTTGAAATGCGTTTGATTTAATAAACATATTAGTTGTTAGATTTTGAGTTCAAATCTTATTCTATAAAGTTTTTATCTTCTCACATGTCAAGCTCAATATTTATTTATAAACTATTCCACTGTTAATTCTTTAAAAAAGTTAGAGAGTTTAGTTAAATTAAAGGAGATCTGAAATCCTGGATGAGGATGCATTATATCTGCTAAACTTATTGACTCATAGCATTTTGGCAAAAAGGGAATTTTCAAATAAGGGTATTCATCCATACCACTACAAAAAATGAGCTTTTGTGATTTCGGTGGTTATTCTTAATTGTATTACTTATATGCTACATATACTTATATGTATTTATTTAGGCAGCATAGACCATTTTTACCCACAACAATATCCAGGAAACTAACCTTCAGGATATAATTCTTACTTACTTATCCTTATTTTTATACCAAACTTTATCCTCACGTCCAAGCTTTTAAGACATACCGTTTGCATCAGGTTCATTTATAATTTCTTTTCTCAACAATTCTCTACTGTTTTTTTTATACTTATCGATACTCTTCTTGGACCAATTTCTGATCATAATGTTATTTATTTACTCAGAAATATGATTACTGCAGAGTTGCAGTTTCAGAGGATTTTTCTTGCCAACTTATATGCCCCTGAACTTTTAAGCGAATTAACCTGAGACATATAAGCTTTGCAGTGACTCTTTGGTAAGACGTAAGGTCGGGAGTGATCAAAAAGCACCGGTCATGGTTCCCAGAACATGTTTTGTGGTGTTATACAAAATTAATTGTATATGTATGACAAGTAACAATTTCTTGATATTATTCGCACTAGAAATTAACTTTTGTTTACTGTTTTTATTTAAATAAATAAATATAGGAGATTATTTTGCCCATTGTGTCTTTTTACACTACTTTATATAGCCCGTCTAGTTAACCAAAAATTGATTAAAACGTAAAATACCCAATTCTAATCAACGTGGGGAATTCAGAAGTGGTGGGAGCTTCTGGTCAGAGGCCGATGAGCGGGATTTGATCTCTGTGAGCGAAGCAAATCTGTCCATAAATACGATGCCGCAAGGCCGATATGCAAACTTCCAAGATAGTTTTTCTAAAGCGAGTTGAACGAAGCAGCGCGTGATCCGGGGCTGGAGGAAGAGGTGCAAACAAATTCTACTAATATATTTCGTACAAGTGACATCTATTCAATTTCTTCGTGAGTAGACCAATTTCCCAAATAGTGGGTAAAAACCCTAAAACATATAAATCAAATTTTAAATTCGCTCAACTCACGTTTAAACTCACGTCAGTGGTTCTGTTGAGTGATCGAATTATTTTTATTTCGAAAAATCCCAGCACCTAAACCAAAACTTGTTTGACCTTTGCTAGTTATTTCATTCACTATCTGTTATCTAACTATAAACAATGTTATAACCTTCAGAGCTTTTCAGTACTGTCTGGCAGTCTGAACAGACCTTAATATTCTTCTTAATATGTGTCTAACGGAGTCACATAGCGGCAAAACCTTTATTTGGAAAATAGGTTCATATACCCTAAATATATGATCTGGGAAGTTACATTTATTATAGCATACATCCGAAGCTTTTAAGAAACCGGTTTAGCTTATTTTGAAGATTGGTGTCTAGGGTTGACTACTTTGGAACTATTTCATTTTTGGAATCACAACCTTGAACGCTATTTCCAATCCAGCAACACAGCTGATTGTGATTGTAATCAAATCAAGAATTCAGATGTGATTCCAGTACTACTTTGACTATGAACCCCACGGTTAAATCTTCTTATAATCAAACTCAAAATACAGGCTGCTCAATTATTATGAGGATTTTTCTAACGATAATGTTTATATATTATGACTCTTTGTTCCAGGTGTCTATAAACATCTTTATGGAGAACAGATTTCAGTTCAAACTGTGAAACTCATCGGATGGGGAAAAGAAGATGGAGTCGACTACTGGCTGGCGGCAAACTCTTGGGGCCAGGAATGGGGCGAGAATGGGTTCTTCAAAATACAACGTGGAAACAACGAATGCAATATTGAATATTTGGTTATCTCCGGTCTCGTACAACCAATGTTACCAAAACCGTATGGTTCAACACCTTGAAATATGAACGTCACAAACTATATTATTTTAAATTCGTAAAATACCTTTTCTTCCATTTAGTTTATAGTGAAAAAAAAACAACAGTATAAGTATGTTCTTTGTAAGGGTTTATTGCTTGCACAGTTGTTAGAAAATCAAGTACTGCAGAAAAAAAAATTCACAAATGTTTTTAGTAGGAAGATGTCTGTTGATTAAATTTCTTGGGGATGAAGATGTTTTTAACTAAATAATATTGTGAAATACGTCAACTTTGCGTTAACAATACGTCAACTTGCAATTAATTGATGATTGCGGGATCCCGATAATTGAAAATCTGTATATTTAGATATATCTCTGGAAATTAACAAAAAGACTCCTTAAATAGAATTCACGATTTTAATTATAATTTCATGATTAAAATGTGTTTGAAAAATATCTGGAATTACAGTAAATTTCAGATAATAAACCTTTTAATAAAATCAACATATTTACCATATTCAAGTGTTTTATTTCGACTTGATGGTCTTCTTTTTCTTGATGACATATTTCCTGCATCTCCTTGGAAATGTATTCGGAAATTTTGGGTTCGGAAAACTGGACATATACTGTAGCAAAGGCCTTCCCACCTTCAAGGATGTTAAAAATGAGCATCTATTTCCTATCTTTTCTAGGGTGCAATACATTTCGAAATTTAAATTTAAAGGAAAAATACGTATTTTTTCAACTTAAGTATTTTAACCTTGTGGTCTACATTATTGGTGGGAGTATTAAATTAAATCGCAGTAATTTGTTATATTTTTTATAACATTATTCAGTATTTAATTACTTATCAAATTCATAAATTATAAATATTTGTACATTTCAACAATATCGGCAAATAATCTAATTACAACTGAATTATCTACAACTCTAGGAGACTCTTTGTCAGTATTCATGACACTAAAACAATAAACAGTATTTTTCAAAGCTAGTCGGAATTCTCTAGAAGACGATTATTGTAATGAGATGACTTTCACTTATGATAAAAAATTACCTGTATGATTGCTGACTTCACCTTTTTTCAGGTATTCAGAAGTACCATTAGGCACTGGAGTTACTGTAAAAATCAACTTTGTACCATCATTTGAGACTGTTTCTGCTTGTTGGTTGCAAATAATATTGTATCCTTAGCTGAAACCTTAAAATTTCAATGCATCCATTGCTCTCCTGGAGAGATTAAAGATGTCCTAGAGAAATATGTTTATCGAGTCACCCAAATAAGTTGGAAAGAATGTATACCTTTTTGTCATAAATACCAACAAATCCGGCTATTAAATTCACCAAGAACGCCCGTGAACAATTGTAAAAGTTCAGTGTACAGTAGGCCTCAGCTTTGAAGAAAAGTCACGGTTCCTAATCCATATGTACCCAGATTATATTGTTTGCCAAAAATACACAAAGAAGGAAGAAAGATGAAGCTTATTATAGCGTCAGGATTTAATTCGATAACCTATATAATTTTTAAATGGTTAGTACCACGCCTCCAAGAACTTACTCTTCTCCATCATTAGCCGTAAAGAGCACTTATGAATTTGTGAAAACTGTGTTAAATATTTCACTAACACACAGTGAATATTTGGTTCCGTAGAAGACGTCTTTTCTCAACTTCATATCCCCTCTCATTTTGTCAGCGTTCTTTTCAAATTCTGTTCTGATTTTCTAAACGTTTTGTGTGAGATTACTGATTGGATTTGTATTTTAATAAAAATTTTTGTGCTACAGCATCTTTTTTTTAATTTTCCTTTCCCACCACATTATATTCTTTGCCAATTCTTGGTGCAACGTAACTTAAAATTCTACACAAGTAGAGTCTGGGATACTATAGCATAAAACCAATCAGGGGCCTGACCATTCCCCCTAGACTATGCCCCTACCCCAACTCCTCCCTTTATGGGTGGGGCTTCCTCCACTCCTCCCCTTATGGGCGGGCTTCTTACACCCCTTTTCTGCCATTTTGTTGCCACCATATGTTTTTTGGGTTAATTTGTTTTTTGTATAATTTTGGATTTTTGGTGCCTTTTTGAAAATATTTGATTTTTTGGGGAATTTTGGATGTTTTGGGAATTTTTGTTTTTTGGGCTTTTTTGGGTCGCCATTTATTTTTGGCTGCCATCTTGATTTGTAATAATTAATTTTTAATTTTCATTTAGTTATTTAGTTTTTAAAAAGTACGGGTATCTCCACATTTGAACGGGGTACCTCCTAGACCCGAGTCCAGGACGTTGTCAATTGAGCTAAACCGCCTCTCTTGCTTTAGAATGTTTAAGTCTAGTATATAAGTTTAACAGTCGTCATTAACCTTGTATGAGATACAAGTGCTATAATGTCTTTGTGATATATTGTAAAATACATTATATAACTGTTTCTGCCGATATTAACCGAGTCCAACCGAACGTAAGGCTTCGCTGTAGCCTTGTAATATAAGGTAAAATAAACTATATAACCCGAGCATTACCGATCGTTCCAAACCGAATCACATTTTGTCAACATTATTTTCTGTCGTAACTCCCGAAATAAAACTTAGCCTAACCCTAAGCCCTGTCGCAACGCCTTGTAATATAGTGTAAAATACATTATATAACTCTTTCTACCGGTCCTACCCGAACTAAAACCCGGACTCTACCAAACTTAACCTTAGGCTTCGTTGTACCCCGAATCACCTATATAAAATGTGTGATAATATACGGAAAAGACCGAACTTAACCGTAGGATTCGCTGTAGTAAGGCTCGCAAACCAGTCTTTTACGAACGTAAGGTTCTACCGCATCCTTGCAAACCGCACTTAGCCGAACTAAAACTTTGGTAACCTTTGGTTCCGCCGCATAATTGTGTATGATATACGTAATTACATAACCGACCAAAATATAACGCACTGTTTCTAAAAAGTAAAACAAGTTGTATTCGGTCTAACTTAATCCCGGGGTCACATCTCCCCCCAAATTTTGCCCCAAAATTTATAAAAAACGGAAAATTTCCAAAATCCGTATTATTTTCAAATATCAAATAGTTACCTAAATAACGGACCGGCGGTAATGGTTAGAAGATTCTCTACCAGAACGCGCTGCCGTCGGGTTAAGCGGATTATTCGAAAATTCTATATTAGAATACGCTGCCGTCTGACACGATCTGTACCCCTAGATAATAGTGGACGCATACGTTTATAAAACGGCGCTATTTCCTTTGATTATAACTTATAGCTAGTTAGTGGACTATATCTTAGTTTTAATTCAAATACCTGAACATCATTAGTGTAGTTTAGCTAGGTAGGCCTAATGCAGTTTATGTCTTGATTTGAATTCAATGAGTAGTACAAAAAAAATTATAGTAATAAAAATGTTTAACTAGATATGAAACAAAATGATTTGAAGTTCTATTAAAGAGATTGGTTTTGCAAAATTTGAGACACACAAATTGAACTAAGAATGAATAAAGAAAAAGAAATGTAACATAATGACAATAATTAAATATGTGTTTCTTCATATAGTTAAAATAATTGCTTTCTTGATGTAATTGTACTTTATGAATACTAAACATCCCAGCCGCCTTGAACCAATGGTTCAATAGATATGCGTAGAGAAGTTTAGAATAAAGTAGACTAGAGAGCATTAAAGTAGATTAGAGTAGAGAGTAGCAAATAGAGTAGAGAATATTACAGTATGTTAGAGAACATTTGAGTCAAGTAGTGTAGAAAACATCAAAGTAGAGTACATTTGAGAGAGTAGAGAACATTTAAGTAGAGTAGAGAACATTTGAGTAAAGTAGAGTAGATTTGAGTATGGTTAATGAAGAGGTAGAGGAAACACTTTGACTGCTGGACGCAACAATGTGCCTTTGTTGGTACGAACTTGGACGACTCTGACTATGCCGTCAGGATCAGGAGAAGTAGAGACGATTCTTCCCATACACCAAGAGAGAGGAAGTGTATCTGGTTCATGAACGATTACAATGTCATTAATCTATAGATTGTCTTGCTTTACATCCCTTTTAATACGTTGCTGCAAAGTATGTAGATATTCGAGATTCCAACGATTCCAAATACGTTGTGAAAAAGCTTGGACTACTGCCAGCGTTTGAGTCAATTTACAGGAACATTATCAATCAGTGGATCTCCAATCAAGAAACGTCCTGGTGACAGTACTTGCATTTCAGATGGATCTGATGGTAACACAGTAAGAGGTCGTGAGTTGAGAATTGCTTCACTTTTGTAGTCAAAGTAGTAAATTCTTCTAGAGTCATTATGTAATCACCGATTACAAGTTTAAGATGATACTTACCGATTTAATAGCACTTTTCCATAGACCATCAATGTGCGGTGAAGCTGGAGGATTGAAATAAAAATAAATAGAATTTTGGTTCGCAAAATTAATTAAAGATTCGTGAGTTTCCTTTTGAGATAGTAAATATTTTATAGTTTTCTGAAGTTGATGAGATCCTCCGACGAAATCGGTACCACAGTCTGAGTATAAATCTTTGCATAGACCTCGTTATGCATAACTAGGCTGCTAAAAAAGCATTATTAGTTAAATCACATGCTACTTCAATATGAACAGCCTTAGTCGTAAAACAAACAAAAATACAAAGTATATACTTTAATAGCTTGCATTGACGGTTAAGGTGAAGTTTGACATGAAATGAACCACCGAAATCTGTACCAGTTATTAAAAGTGTTCGAGCTGTAGTAGAGCGTGATTCTGGTAAATCACCCATCAATGGAGGTTTAGATATTGGTTTACATCGAAAACAAAGAATGCATTTGAAATTTCTTTACCGTATCACAGAGCGAGCTGATATAATCCAGTATTGCTGAGAGAGAAGTGATTGTAAAAGCTGAGGACCAGCGTGGAGATATTTTAAATGATAATAGTCGATGAGAAGATGCGTGATATGATGACACTTTGGCATCAGAATTGGATGTTTTGCTTCCTGAGAAAGATTAGAGTGTTTACTCCTACAACCTAGAAACTTCCTAGAAATATTACTCCTACACGAAGTAAACCATCTTCATCTAGAAATGGTACGAGTCTTTGTAATTGAGTTGTACAATTTTTGTTTTCTTTTAGGCTTAAAATATTTTTATGGAATTCTTCTTCTTGTACAAGACGACAAATGACTAAAGTAGCTTCCCATGATTGGTCCAGTAGTTTTAGTTTTAGATAGGAAGTTATGTTCAAATCTTAAGATATTTGCTATTACTTTTTGTTGTTCGGAATATTATTTGGAAAAGAGTTACGAGGTTTTTGTACATGTCTAGGGGTTAGTGACCGTCCTGACTCCTGGGGTAACGCTGTGTAATGAAATTTTAGTACGATGGCATCAGAGGCTATTGCGCAACATTGTGTATTGAAAACTGGAAATTAATAGCCGCCATGATAAATATGGGGAAATATTTTTTTAACCAGAATTTAAATGTAATTTATATTTACAAAGTCTTGACGGTAGCGCTTTCTGGTAGAGAATCTTTGAACTATCCGCTTAACCCGATGGCAGCGCGTTCTGTTAGAGAAATATCACCATGAGAGCGGATATGACTCGTACAGATATAAAATAAAAAATACAGAAAAGTATAAAACTTCAAAAAAATACAGTAACAAAATAACAAAACTAAAAAACTTTGAAACCATAAAATAATAAAATTATAAGACCATAAAACCATAAAACTGTTCTGTGAAATAAAATAGTAATAAAACTTTCAAATCGTAAAATCAAAAAATAATTTTTTTTTTGTAATTACCCTGGGCTATAGAATACAAGGGCTGGTTCACTCCTTTGATGTTGAAGCTCGCCGACTGTCCCAACCTTCCTCTCGCCCCCCTCCTATATGACGTCACTGAGGTGTCATGACGTGCCGCGCAAGCAGGGTTTGCCTTAGCTCTCACGTGTTATTTGATATAACGTTGCAAACGAAATTACTGAAACTATTAATTTGGTAATATATTATGTTGTTGCGTTGCGGTCAAGTTACTAGCAGACCGTTTTAGCAAGGAATTTACTTACTTAATGTTACGTTGCAGACGAGATTACTTTATGAAATGTTACCAAGATTATCAAGTAATATTTTCTGCAGCATCACTTGAATATTCCAAGAAACACCTTTACTAACAAAATACATTAAAACTAACATTTTTAGAATGATGAGATATAAATAAATATACAATATATAAATAATAATAAGATTTAAACTTATAACTCAGTATATAGAGGATAAAAAAAGGGGTTCAGTTTACATTAATTGCGGCAAAAGATTTTTTTTCTAGGATCGTTTGGTAAGGTAAAGGTATGCCAAATCTAATTTTGCGACCTCGAAAGGGTGGGAGACAACTTTTATTTTCGAACTTTTTCCAGTTTTTTGCTTATAACAAAAAAACGGTGGATATTATGTAAAAAATAGTTCTGTAGTAAATTAAAGAGGACAAAATTTCGCGTTGATTAAAAAAACAAAGTTCAAAATTGGTCCTGAGAACTTCACATATATAAAATCATTTGAGCGACACTGATACCGATAAATCAGGTCTTTAAAATACCTGTGTGGCCTAAAGTGGCAAATCGAGTAGTCCGGAATTTGTTTAACATTTTCTAAAACAGTGTTAGTCGGCTCGCATTAAAATGTCGAAGTATTGAAATATTGCGACCATTTTTTGTGTGTCTGTCTGTCTGTTAACAAGATGTATGCTCTCACAGACGTCGTAGAAAACTTCTGGTGGTGCCAAAATCTTCGTAATTTTATTGCCGAGAGTTGAAAAGCTTTTGAGTTTTCTAGCCTGAACCTACCGCTTCGGGGTCTCGTTTTTGAGTCAAAATTTTGAAAATAGTGGTAAACTTTTTTTAAATACAGTGTGGGGTAACGTTTTATATGTTTTTGGGTACGAGAAAACCGATTTTGACAGTTAAAAAATCGTAGCTCGTCGGGGTCTCGTTTTCGGAGTAAATATTTCGAAAATACAGTGTGGGGTATTGTTTTATATATTTTTGGATAGGGGAAAACTGATTTTCGCAGTTAAAGAATTTTCGTTTTGGTACGGCGTTGGGATAACGTTTTTGGTTCAACATTTTAAAAATACATTGTGGGGTATCGTTTTATTTGTTTTGGTCTAAGAGAAACCCGAATTTTATAGTTATTAAAAATAAACCTCGAAAAAGTGTTATATATTTTCATATTGTTTTTATTTAAAAATATACAACAAAAAAACCTGTTGTTATATAAAAATAACTACTTTTTTATTATAAATTTTAAAACAAATACTAAATTACAATATATAATGTGCCACAAATATGCGAAGTCAGTTTATTTGAATTCGAACAGGGGTTGCACATTTGTGGTATCAGTTTGTAGATAGAAACCGGACGTCTCATATATGCGACGCTAGTCTATGCGTACTAAAATATTTTACAATGGTGGTAGCGAACGTGTTAAAACCATTTCCAGATGTATTCAGATGACATAGCTAAGACTCAGAATGTAGTCAGAATTAAATCCAGGACTCATAGACATCGAAAAAGAGCGAAATCCCGATTGTGTGAATTTAAGGTTTTCCCCAATTTTTCTTTATGAGTTGACAAAATTTCAAAATCACCTCAATTTAGAAAAATTTGCTCTTTTTTAACTCTACAACTTTTAGGGAGGGGATGCTGATAAAATGTTATGAAGGAAAGTTACAGCACATTGAAAATGAGTAAAACACAGTTTATGGCAAAGTTGAAAAAATTTGCTGTTTTTTGGATCCCCATAAAATTCGAACTACTGGACCAATTTTGAACGTTGTTTTTTTAGTCAACGCGAAATTTTGTCCTCTTTAATTTACTATTGATCTATTTTTTTACATAATATGCATCGTTTTTAGTTACAAGCGAAAAACTGGAAAAAGTCCGAAAATTTCGAGGTTTTTTGCAACCTAAAAGTTGTCCCCCCCCTTTTTAGGTCGCAAAATTAGATTTGGCATACCCACACCATACCAAACAAACCTAGAAAAAAATCTTTTGCCGCAATTAATGTAAGCTGAAACCCCCCTATATACTGGGCTAATAATAGTGTACCGGTAATTATTGATAACTTAAAATTTAAAAACAACAAATTTTAATTACTCAGCTTCAAATTAAAATAAACATTAAAAAACATTATTTATTTATTGTAAGAGTTGCAAGCGAGATTACTTTATGTTAAAAAGTTACCAAGGTCCTCAAGTAATTTCTTCTGCAGCTTTAAGTTAAAATGTTTATAAAAAATCTGTACTTTTTAATCATTAAGACTTCTAGGTGATCTACTCTACAGATTCATAAGAATTTACTTTCACCCTCGCCGCCATTTTGTTTAAAGCAAACAAAATCTATGTTACGAATAACAGTAATATTGAATCTTTACGACCTTTAACTCGAAGCGTCAGGGGGTTTTCATCTGAAAATCTTGCGTACCTTGTAGAATTCCTATTTTAGGGCAAAAGAAAAATTCCGAACTATCATAAGATACTCTCTACTGGTCCTAATTAACAACTTAAAAATGTTCGGCTCTAGGTTTTCACTAAAGACGAAGTGGACTTGGACTTAAATAATCTAAAGGCTACGTCTTCAAATATGAGAAGAAAACCTAAAATGTACAAAACTAGTTTAGGCCCATAAATATATATATAAAAAAATATTAATATTTTTCTTCTTTTAAAATACATAACTTAGCCGGTGGTGAAAATCAAGTACTGCTAAAAGAGTTTAATGTTTACTCAGACACCTACACAATATTTTTCAGTACCATTTCCATTAATAGCTGATTTCAAACTTTGAAATAAGTTGTATCTTTATTTGTTAAAGGTAAGGTTTATATTAAACGTAGACTTTTGTTTAACCTTTATTATATCTTCTGTTATTTAGTAAACTGAATTGCTATGAAGTTAGTAGGAGAGTGAAGCTAGCAATCTCATACTTATCATACTTAATCATAAAACTACCGATTTAAGTATTCACTAGGATTAATTACCTTTCTACAAATAGGTTATTCTTTAAGTTGGTGTATTACGATTATAAAGTTTAATTACCACGCAACAATAGTTTAATAAAATCCACATCTGTTATCGTAATCAATTAGCCCGACTATTAAAGCCCATAAAGCCCATTAAGCTGCCAAAATGAATGGTAATTTTAAATACCTCGTTTGATCTTAATAATGCAATCATTAAACATAATTTTCTTATAAGCGTAAAACTCTCAAATTCATGTTTACATTTTGTGGTCGAATACACCACGAATCCGTTGGTAAGTATTTGTACAGTTTTTGTACTCATGATTTCTAAGTATATCTATAACCTAAATGTAATTTGCGGAAAACCTACCCCCACAATTGTTTTAAAGGCGGAAAGAAATGTGTTAAATGTTTTCTTGGGCACTTATTCGTTGTTAGGGGAACCTGTAGATAAGGGGAGGCGGAATAACTATACTAGGCCTACTACATGTTAACATAAGGAACATTTTTTCAGAATCCGTCTGATCAATTAAACTTAAATTTTGTTTTTAGTAATATTGACTCTTGGGACAAATCCTGAGTTTTTTTTTTTGAGTACCTATAACTAAAAGAACTGTAGTAAATTTTTGTTTACTAAGTAGTGCTTAAAGTTTAAAATACTATACGTACTACATTTTTTTAAAGTATGTAGCCTAACTATAATTTTTTTAATAAAGAAAAACTTAGCATATGTGTTAGTAAGGTTAAATGATTGTGTAAAAATTTCAATAATTTCAGACAATTAATTACTTTCTGAGAAAAATTTCTATTACCGGTATTGCCAAAAATTAAAACTTTCGGGGAAACGCGAAAAAATAAAAAAAATATGTTTACAACTTACAGATTAGTACATTTCTGGGTTATAAGCTCGATTTTCATCAAAATCTTCTTTAATTATTATTTTCTTCTACATCATATATCTATATCATATATCATATCTATATCATAGTTGTAATTATCTTTGGGTGGATAGTTATTATAACAAGTATAAGACAGACCTAACTTCTTTGATGAACTAGACTGACTTTTAGACAGGTTAGGCTTGTTTGGAGTAGAACAAGAACTAGATTCTAAAATTGTTTCAGAAGTTTGACTATGTTGTTTTCTACCACCAAACCTTTACACTTTTTACAATTTTATTTGTAAATCTATGCATTATATGTCACTAATTCACTAACCACAATACATTAGTAAATAGTAAACACACAACTCACAAATCAAAATAAACTGAAAATTGGGTTATGTTTTTCTGGTTTCAAAACACAGCTGAGCTGAAAATAATGCTACAGTAAGCAATTAACACAGATGTGTTTTATTGCCAACAGAACACAACAAAATAGATATAGAAACATATATATAGCATACAATAATAACAATCTATTGACAGGCATATCGCAATTACTGCACTCGTAAAATACCGGTATCTGAAAATATTAGTGCACAGGCACTTATATTATTTATTTATATAATGAAATACTCAAATAAAGTTCACTCATATACCATTTTAAACAGAAAAAATTATACTTTCATATAAAAAAAGTTTTTAATTCACAAAAAAAGTTTTTTTCCTTTTGCCTCTCCATAAACTATTTATTAAATTCAAAATCCCCATTTTAAGATTCGGGAAAGGCTTACTTTATTATAACTTTAATATCTGATGTTAAGTATTAAAGTTAAAGTATTTGTATTAAAAGTTTAACTACATAATTTTAGGTTTGCCTATATAATACTGAACCAACACAATTTTATTCTTAATGCATTCATTACCATTGAAACCAAGTTAGGAAATTTACACAATACAAAAATAAGAAAACATTATATCCATTTAAGAGGTATCACCAAACACACTAATTTAACAGTCACAACTTACAAAATTAGGAAGCACAATGTCCGTTTCAGAGGTAAAATATTTTAACACAACTTACAAATTGAGGAACATAATGTCCATTTAATCGGTAAAATGGCTTGACTAAACCCATACAGCTATTGAGTTTAAGCCTTTGCATTAAATCACTGCCTTTTTGATTTCGTCGATTTCTTCTTCTTTTACGGTCAGCTATTGTATTGAACTTCTGGTTTATATTAGTACGTGTATCAAACACTATAAAAGCGAGTGTACGTACGTACGTGCATACATAATAACGTACGTGCATAATATAACAGCTGATTTCACCCATCACCTGTAATACTTAAACAAAACCCAGCATAGATTATATTTAATCAATACAATTTCTTACGTTGACTTCTTTAAATGTGAGTTATAGAACTAATGTATTCTATAATAAGTTATAAGATTTGCTTTGAGGTTATAAACTGGGACCTTTTATCATCAATATATTCGTTCATACAAATTTAAAGAAGAGATAGATATATATTCGTTTATTAACTTCGGAAAAATTCGTACATATTCGTGTAACATATAAATATATTCGATTATTAATTTCATCACTATATAAAAACTTCTAAATCATTTGATCTAACAAAATGAAATGAAAAGCAATTAAAAGATAAAATTTTTATCTTTCTTTAAATATATAATCTATATATATATAAAAGCGAAATACCACTCACTCACTAATCACGATTTCTCAAAAACTACCTAACGGATTGAAATGAAATTTTTTATGTAGCTTCCTCTAGGGCCATAGGTGCTCAGTAAGAAAGGGTTTGAAAAA